>PVKM010001612.1:0-74894 GCA_004027735.1 Carollia perspicillata
TAAACTAGCAGTTTATTTCTTCAGACTTAAGAGCTGGTGTTTAGCAATGCCCAGGCTGGAGGAAAGTGTGCAGACTGGGTAGGGGCAGGCGGCAAGGACTCCTGCATCCTCGGTCCCAACTCCGCTGCCCTCTGTGCGACGTCCACAGGTGATTTCCCTCCCTGGCCTGTGTTCCCATCCTGAAAGCACAATCTCTCAGGCCCTTTCAAGAACGAAGGCTGTCTCGCACGCAACTGTTTTAGGACTAGCTGCATGCTCAGCACCGCACAAATCACCTGTCTCGGGGCATCCAACCTCCCCATGAGGTAGGCGAGATTCTCCTCACTCCTTGCCCGACGAGGAGCTAAGTAAGATCCAGAGAGGTTAAGTGATTCGCCTGTATACCTTTCCCCACGGTGAAGTTCTGGGATCAGGACTCAAACCCAAGTCGACCTGACTCGAGGTTGCCGGCTGCAGCTGTGGGCCACAGTTTGCATTGGGCATCGGAGGACTTCCAGGTCAGCTCAAGGCCAGAAATACTTATGGTCACAAGTGTAGGTGAAAACCACCCGGCAGAGCGGCTGCTTGGGGGCTGCTTGCTGATGCCTCCTTTGAGGACTCCAAGTCAGCAGCAGGGGGGTGTTGGCTGCACTATCCTTGTGCCCAGGACTGTGGCGCCCATGGGAGTCATAAGGGAAACCTTCTCCCGGGGGTAAAACTCCCAAGGGTGTCCGAGTTATGGCAAACCCGCCAGTGTACAGACGCTGATTCCTCCTGGGGCTGGGGGAGTGAAAGGGAGGAGAGGGTGGGGCAGGGGACGGAAAGGGGAGAGGCCACACAGGAAGACCAGCAGGGTCCAAATTCCCACGGACATGGGAATTCCCGTTCCCATGACAACACACTTTGACGAAGCCTTAGAAGCCCTGTGTGTGAATGTTCTCGAACGGCATCTGTGGAGCCTGGACAATGTCCACAGTCACAGCCGGTTGAGAAAGCCCACAGCCGGGCCTTTGTGGAGAGTCACACCGACCTACCCAGTCACCCATAAAACAAATTTAAAAAAAAAATCACCCAATCTGTTTAATTTAGTTAAACCGAAGTCTTCCCACCCTGCTTAACCACCTGCATGTCCAGAACACGCTTTGTAAAAGCTAGATTTCGGCTTTGACGAACAGGAGGGAGAATGTCGAGAGCGAGGCTGCCAATGAGGGGTGAGGCACCCCCGGCAGTTGCCACAGTGCAAAGCGACTCCCCGATGCCTGCTTACCTCCCATGGGCTGGCTGTGAGAGAGGACATATCCTCTCAGACGGGTTTTCAGGGGGCAGAACCACCGAAAAGCCACTGGAATCGCTCAAATACCTTCTGAACACACACATTTATCTGTACGCAAAGTTTAAACAAATACAGTGTTTAGTTTCCTATATACTCTCCCCAGTGGAATTCCAGGCTAACATTTGTCAGATGACTCTGAGTAGGTCACAGATGGATTCCCAGCAAAGTGGTGCCAAATATTTTAAGTATCGAGGACAGATGTAACGTGCCAAAGGCTGCTGACAGACGTACCAGAGCAACCCCGCTCTCCAGAACAAAGCACTGCCTTAAAAAGGGACATACTTTAACATTGTTGAGCTCTTCTCCAAACAAAAAACTAAGATGCTTATCATCTGAAGTTCAGATCTTATTTGCCTTTTGTAGAATTTTAAATAACTCCTTAGAGAAGCTGGTTGGGTGAGGCGGGTTTGCAGGGAGGCAGGGCGGGGAAGATGGAGAAGCCTGATGACCACTTAGGAATGTTCAGTTCAATGTTCTAGAAAAACACCTCGACATTCTCGTGATTTATCTTGAGTTGTTTGATAAATACAATCAAAATAGAACACAAAGTTAAATGTTAACAGTACTGGGGGAAATGTTAACTTTAGCCCTGGCCAGGTAGCTAGGCTGGTTGGAATGTCTTCCCAATGCACCAGGGTTGCGGGTTTGATCCCTGGTCCGGGCACATACAAGAATCAATAGGGGGGTATACGGATGGATAGAGCAATGGTTTCATGTCCCACCCCCCAAAAAAAATCAGTACATGAAAAACAATTAAATTAACTTTATCTATGTAGGAATTAACAAAATTAGAAACACTTGAAAGATTAGGCACTTTCTATGTGAAATGCTGACCAATGTCTCAAACCACCTGCAAAACACCCTGGTTCCCACTTACCGGGTACCCCCCAAACTCTTATTCCTGGCCTCCTAAACCCCTGCTATCTGAACGTCTCCCCTCCCTTCCCGCTGTAAGATTCCCTCACTATCAGAGCCCAGGGAGAGGCCTCTGGGCTGCCTCAACTGTGGCCCAGCCCACTGCACCAGCGAGGTGGGTGCGTTCTCCAGCCACGGCAGGAGTTTTGGCTCCGTCCTTCCTCCAGCTCTCAACACTGCTCGGACCGTCATCGCCACCTTCTCCTAGTCAGAACACGCCGTCTGTGCCTCCTCAAACCAAGTCAGAGAGCCTTTGCATCCTCGTGGCTATCTGCAGGCCCTGCAGGGTAAAGAGCGCAGAGGGAAGGAGCCCGCGCAGCGCGGTCCTTGGGTCCTTGCCTCTGGAACCGGGGCTCAGGTGCAGCAGGCCAAGGAACTACACTAGAGTGGTTACAGGATATCCATCCCTCCAACCTGTTTCCTTTTGAGATACCATTTACTCTACAAAATGTAAAATGCCACAAATGGGAAGGGTAGATTCTACAGGGCACAAAGGGGTCGCCGGAACAATGTTTATTAGGATTTCCTACAGGTATTTTCAGAGCTAAAAATCACACTGAAAACCTACCACATGCCAGGCATGTGTGTCTCTCATGTTCACAATGAGTGGGAAGAAATTCTATGCCCACTTTACAACGAAAGGCCTAAGAGGGGCTCAATTCCCCAATCTAGGTTGTTTTCTTGTTCTGCTTCTTGATCAATTTCTCATCTAAAATGTATTTGCCTGATTCCAAAGCAATAAGACTTCCGTAAGGTCAGAGGAAAACCAGGATTTGAACCCACGGGAGCCCATGCCCTCCCTCTCTCCCTCGCAACACTCCAGCTGCCTCCCTCCATGTGCTACTCCCGATCCAGATGTGGTAGAAGAGAAAAATCCAGAGACAGACATGGTGAAGTCTATATCTCAGGGCCCGCCAAGAGCCCTTACCACGGGTGACCCCCTAAGCTCTTCATGCCTTGGGAGGTAGAGGGCCAAGACAGGAGAGTGGCAGGCACCTCAGCCAGCCTTCCTCAGCAAAGCGTGACTGCGGACCCTTCCCTCTCCACAGGTATGCCCACACACTATCTCTTTGGGTATATTCTCCGCCATTCTTCCCACCTAACAAGAATGACTCTTCCATCCATGAGAGAAAGGGCAAAAGGCTAAACAGCACACGTGCTTAGGACACAGGTGAAAACACTTTCAACTAACATTTCTCCCCATCTGCTTTAAATGAGTACAGTAAATACCTGCACAGCAGCACAATTAGCTGAAACTCAGAAACTAGACTTGTTGGGTTTGCAGGCTGGCTCGGACCTAAGTAGCTGTTTAGCCTACCCGTGCCTCAGTTTCCTCATCTGGGAACAAAGAAGGCAAAGACAGAGGCACTTGTCTCACAGAGTTGCAGTGAGGATTAAACCACTCCATGCAAAACATCGAGTGACGGTGTTCCACAACCTCTAATGTATTTGCTGTCACACTGTTCCTGGTGGTGTCACTGAATAATCGCCCATATAAGTGTTTGTTCACCAACCTTCCTAAACTCATTTTTAAGGCAAAATATAATAATGAGTTATTCATTTCTACAACCACTGAGAGGTGTACAGAACGATATAACCTTTATGGGAAAGGACTCTTGATAATCCCAAACAACTACTACAGACGTACATTTACTTCTGACTAGTGGCACTGCTAGGAAATTACCCTGCAGACACATCTCCCCAAGCAAAAACAACACATGCACGAGGTTTTTAAGTGCATCATTATGTAAAAACAGGACTAAATGTCCAGCTGTAGACTTGTTGAATGAACCACGGAACATCCACATAACTGAGTACTATGAAACCTATGAAACCGTAAGAAATAGACAATTGATATAAATCAACTTTCAAACAATGTTAACTTTTTTTTAAAAGCACATATTGCACGCCCACTGAAAGGGACCAGATGCCATAGCGCCCAGCAACTTTAAGCATGCCTGCAGTCCAGACCTTGGTTTCTAAACACCAATCCCCGCTACAGGGAACCAGGACTCCCTGGGAGAATGGCTGCTTCCAGGTCGGAGGCAGAGGAAATCCAAGGTTAGCCTGGAACATCTTTCTGTGCCAGAAAGCAAGGAACCGTTCAGAGACCAATGGGGGTGTGTCAAAAGGGCACAGCTGGTAAGATCTAGATCTAGAATATAAAAAGTCTTAGAACTCAGTAATATAAACACAATTTTTATTTTTAAAAACATTCTATTATTTTTAGAGGGCAAGGGAAGGAGAGAGGGAGAGAAATATCAATGTGTGGTTGCTGCAGCGCTCCCCCTACTGGGGACCTGGCCCTCAACCCAGGCACATGCCCTGACTGGGAATCAAACCAGCGACTCTTTGGTTCACAGGCCAGTACTCAAATCCACTGAGCCACAACAGCCAGGGCAAAAAAGACAATTTTTAAATGAGCAAAGGATATGAACAGACAACTCTCCTAAGAAGGTACACAAATGGTCAATAAGCACATGAAAAAATGCTCAATGTCATTAGTCATTGAGACAGCACTTCACATCTATTAGGATGGCTGTAACTAAACAAAAACTCCCAGAAAACAAGTGTTGATCAAGATGTAAAGAAATCAGAACCCCTTACACATTGGTGGTGGGAATGTAAAGTGGTTTAGCTGCCAAGAAAAGTTTGGTGGTTCCTAAGTTAAAATAGAACTACCACATGATACAGCAATTCCACTCCTAGGTGTATGTGCCAAAGAACATGTTTCCACAAAAACTTACATATGAAGGTTCACAGCAACATTATTCATAATGAACAACTGGAAACCCAAATGTGTATAAACAGATAATGCAATGGGACAGTATTAAGCCATAAAAAGGACCTACTGGAAGTACTGATGCACACTACATTGATAAATCTGGAAAACATGCTAAATGAAAGCAGACAGACACAAGAAGGCCACACATTGTATCATTCCATTTATGTTTTAAACTATCCAGAGTAGGCAAAGCCATACATAGATGTGTGTGTGCCAGAGAAATAGGGGGACAGGAGAATTGGGACTAATAGGTATAGATTCTTTTGGAGATGTTGTGGAATTTGATAGTGGTAACAGGTGTAGAACAGTAAATATACTAATCCCCGAAATTGAACATTTTTAAAATGGATTTTACGTTGTAAATTATAGCTTATTTTTTTTAATATATTTTATTGATTATGCCATTACAGTTGTCCCATTTCCCTTCCTTCCCCTCCACCCTGCACACTCCCTCCCATCCACACTCCACTTTAGTTCATGTCCATGTGTCATGAGTTCTTTAGCTTCTACATTTCCCACACTCTCCCTATTTTCTCCCCACCTTCTATGCTACTTATTCTCTGTACCTTCTCCCCCGCCTCCTCCTCCCACTCCCCTGTTGCTAACTTTTCACGTGACCTCCATTTCTGTGGCTACACTCCTGATTTAGGTGTCCGCTTAGTCTGCTTTTGTTTTTGGTGTGGATGTTAATAACTGAGTTTGCTGTCCTGTCTCTGTGCCTGTTTTTTATCTTCTTTTTCTTAGATAAGTCCCTTTAACATTTCATATAATAAGGGCTTGGTGATGATGAACTCCTTGAACTTGACCTTATCTGAGAAGCACTTTATCAGCCCTTCCATTCTAAATGAAACCTTTGCTGGATAGAGCAATCTTGGATGTAGGTCCTTGCCTTTCATGACTTGGAATACTTCTGTCCAGCCCCTTCTTGCCTGTAAGGTCTCTTTTGAGAAATCAGCTGACAGTCTGATGAGAACTCCTTTGTAGGTGACTGTTTCCTTTTCTCTTGCTGCTTCTAGAATTCTCTCCTTCATTTTAATCTTGGCTAATGTAACTATGATGTGCCTTGGTGTGTTCCTCCTTGGGTCCAACTTCTTTGGGACTCTCTGAGCTTCCTGGACTTCCTGGAAGTCTATTTCCTTTGCCAGATTGGGGAAGTTCTCCTTTACTATTTGTTCAAATAACTTTTCCACTTGTTACTCTTCCTCTTCCCCTTCTGGTACTCCTATAATTCGGATGTTGGAACGTTTAAAGCTGTCCTGGAGGTTCCTAAGCCTGTCCTCATTTTTTTGAATTCTTGTTTTTTCATTCTTTTCTGCTTGGTTGTTTGTTTCTTCCTTCTGGTCCACTCCCTTGATTTGAGTCCCAGTTTTCTTCCCATCACTACTGGTTTCCTGTGCATTTTCCATCATTTCACTTATGAAGGTCTTCATTTTTTTCATCTAATTTGCGACCAAAATCAACCAATTCTGTGATCATCCTGATTAGCAGTGCTTTGAACTGTGTATCTGATAGGTTGGCTATCTCTTGCTTGCTTAAAAGTATTGGCTCTGGGGCTCTGAGCTTTTCTCCTGTTTGAGTCATTTTTGTTCAGGTGGCGCCTGTTACATATGAGGGGTGGAGCCATAGGTGTTCACCAGGGCGGGGCAGCCTAGTCGCCAAGTTGTGACGCTGTCTTTGGTGGCGGGATCAGAGAGGGAACAGTGGCGCCTGTTCGCGCTCTCTCGAGTTTGCATCCCCTCTGCTGCCTCCCACAAGCAAACTGGGCCCCCCTGGCTCTGGTTCCCAAGTGGGAGGGCCTATGCACACTCTGGGACCTTGCGGGTCTCCCCAGTGACCTCTCCTGTGAGGCTGGGAGCCTCTCCCGGCACCTTTTCAATAGGTGTTTTTAGGCTTTATTTCCCGTCGCTGGGGCCCTGTGCTGTGCGGTCCGTCTCATTGCCCGCTCTTGCCTAGTTTATCTGCATGCGAATGTGTGTCCACGGTTGGCCAACTGCCCTGCATGCCCTGTGTGCTCTGCTCGTCTCCTCCCTGCATCTGGGGTCTGCAAGCTTCAGGCCACCTACGCCGCTCGGCGCTCCCGAGCCTGGCAGCCACCACGTTTTCCTGCTGCTTTCCCTCTCCGCCGGCTGCTGACTCTGCCCCTCTTACTGGTCTGGTTGAATGTTTGTCGGACTTCCGTAGTTCAATTTTCTGTGTTCTGGTTGTGTTATTGTTTATAAATATTTGTTGTCCTTAATCTTGGTTGTGAGAGGAGGTATGGTGTTTCCACCTACGCCTCCATCTTGGCCGGAGTCCAATCCTTGAATTTTTTTAGTTGGACAGCATTTATTAGTAAGAATATTGTAATATATTTATCCCTATAGCTTACATTACTGTGATGTTTAAGTGTCTCTGTGAAATTGAAAATAGTCTATAAATTTGAGACATATTTGAGTTAATTTGAACCTTTCCACTCATAGAGGTTTAGAAAAAATAAGTAACATCAGTGGTTATTCTTTCTTCAATCACAATGCCAGAAGGAATCATCGAAGTCTTATTAACTTATACTCAATAGAAACAATTAATAGAAATGAATTTTACAGGGCTTGAACTTTGTTTGGCATTTCAAGCATTCTTCTGCCTTCATTCACCTCTCTTTTCTAAAAACTGTGGTATTTACTTCTCTTTGGAATGTATAGGAACTGAAACCTGGGGCTGTTTCTGTTATAAAATTCCTTATGTAGAGATATAATTTCTAACACGATTTTTCTGAGTGTTTAGTAAATATGTAGGTATTATTGCTGTCTATTTTTATGTAAGATGGAGTTGCTACTTCTGGGTCTCCAGGGAATATTAAAAAGATAATTTAGCTGCTCTAACTCCATGTAACCATGACAATGAAATGGTCAGCAGTTTAGAATAGAACTTGGACCTCTCAACCAAAGCTATTAACCATATTCACTTGTGCTAGATTATGCCTTTATTACCCATTATTTTATACCTTTTTCTTAGAGATTTTGTTTGTTTATTTATTTATTTATTTTTAGGGAGGGGAGGGAGGAGAAAGAGAGGGAGAGAAACATCAGTGTGCGGTTGCCTCTCATATGCACCCTACTGGGGACCTGGCCCAGGCCTGTGCCCTGACTGGGAATTGAACTGGTGACCCTTTAGTTTGTAGGCCAGTGCTCAATCCACTGAGCCACACCAGCCAGGGCTACTTTATACCTTTAGATTGGTGTTAGCATACTTAATAGAATTTGTTTGTGAAAGTCAGTAATTATAATCACAGTGATTTAAAATTTTCCCTTATATGTGGTTATACAGTGAAAAGAGACTATATCAATATTGTTAAATAATAAAAGCTAAAAACATTATTTATACAGGATTATTAAGTAATTGTTGAATACATGAAGAAATAGTTGTTTATATTTTTGCCTAATCAGAAAAAGTATATATTGTCTTCTATATGGTATATGTAATTTTTGGTGCTCTTTGGCAACAAAAAATTTTGATTTACTCAACTTATAAAAGCATAATGTTAATCCTTACTTTGGAGAAATATAATATAGATATTAAATCTCTCAGAAATCTGATAATATTGCTAGATGTTTCTAAGTTCTTAGAATATTGTTAGGATTAAAGGGCATTATCTGAAGAGTCTGCTTTTTGCTTTCAAAATTAATGAATAGGCCTCCTGTCAGTCAGCTTCCACCCTGGCCACCTGCATATTGAGCTTTATATGCACACAGAGACAGTTTGTGGTACTGTTTCACCCCAGCTGTTCCTCTCCGCTCCAGCTCCGTGGGGCACAACCCTGGTGTGACACCACTGTGCATATATGGTGCAGGGGGTATAGGGTGCGCAGGCATGGTCAGTGTTTGTTGAAGAAGAACTTAAGCATTTCCTTGGTAGAGCGGAGACCTGCTCTCTGGGTATGTGTGACACACCGACTTACTGTGACCTAGGAAAGGCTGCCAAGGGTGTCGTCAACAATGGATATGGATTTGGCATGGTTAAAATAGATCTGAGAACCAAGTCATATAGTGGGTGGGGTAGAATTTTCTGCTTCTGGTTATGATTATACTGATACAGGGAGGGATCAGACAACCTAGAGACCATCTATAACGTCTGTAACTATGGGCTTACCTTCACCCAAAAATGGAACACAGACAATATACTCTTGGAACAGACCTCTCTTTAGAGAGTAAGTAGCCTGAAGGGTTGAAACTGAGTCTGGACACCATTATTTGTATTGAACACTGGAAGGAATGAGAAATTGAAGGCCTCTGATAAATGGGATTGTTTCTGTCTTGACAGTAATGTTGATACAGATTTTTCTGCCCTGGCCAGGCTGTGTTAGCCTTTGAATGTTGGCTTTCTCTGATTGTGAGATGAGTTTTGACATACCCCAAATCCAAGCTGTCACAGAATAATTTCCCCCTGGGTTATAAGGCTGCAGACTTCCATCTGCACACTCATGAGAATGATGGCAATGGATTTGGAGGGTCTGTCCATCATAAGGTTAATGATAATATTGAAACATCAATAAACCTTGCTTGGATAGCTGGCAGTAACAACACCCATTTTAGCATTGCTACTAAATACAAGTTGGATTGTAGAATTTACCTGCTTAAAGTAAATAATGCCAGTATGATTGGACTGGATTATGCTCAGACTCTTCGACCAGGAGTCAAACTGACCCTGTCAGCTTTAATCGATGGGAAGAACTTCAGTGCAGGTGGTCACAAGGTTGGATTGGGATTTGGACTAGAAGCTTAATGCAGCTTTGAATAAAGCATCAGATTTTTCTCTGGAGATGAAATTAATCCACTATGTTTTGGTCTTAAAATTCTCCTCTGAAATTTCAAAAGTATGAAAATTTTATTCTTCCAAAGAATTGTAATTCTCTCCACACTAAAGTCTAGAGATCACAAGTCCTAAGGGAGATGCTTGGAAGCATGTCTGGAAGTTGTCATGTTTGTAGTGCCACATTGCAGTATAGTTCCACAGTATGACTTTAAATGTGTTCCTCAGTGACAATGTAGTGTCAGTTTATATAGGAAATAACCTGATCCTCCAATTTGTACGTCATGTCCTACATGTCCCACACCACTTTTTCATGACATTTTAATATATCGATTTCTGTGCTGTAGTGGAATCTTGTGTTTTGCATCAGGGTATAACAAAATAAACTCATCATATTTTTTAAAAAATAGTGAATACTCCATTTTCCCTACCTAGGGCTTTTGTGGTTTTCCGCAGGTAACCCTTGAAGCAGAAGACATTGTGAATTTTTTTATAGGTCTTGTTGAAGGAAGAAGATTGATGATAAATTGTCCTCATTACCATTGATTACTTGAACAGAGTTTTGTTACTTTTAAATATATCCTTGCTGGCCTGCAGGTCAGATAACACGTAGAATCTACTTTAAATTATTGGTTTGTTTTCAGACAAGTGACCAATATAAGTTTTAGTAAACCAAATTTATTAAAATGCTGTAAAAATGAGGACATTCTTAGCACGAGATCTTTCTGAATATTGTTTCTCTTTCAGATGGGCCATCTTACTCTAGAAGACTATCAGATCTGGAGTGTGAAAAATGTTCTTGCCAATGAATTTTTGAATCTCCTTTTCCAGGTACGTTTAAGGTAAATGGCAAGTGCAGAGGTTAATGGTGACAGTAATTCCATATCTTTTCCATTATGTAATAGTGAAACTGGGCTGCAAAGCCACATATGAAAAATAGAACTCCATTATGCTGTACACTGCCTGAGAGATGGTAAGAAAGAGCATAAGTGCCTGGTGAAGCTTCTCAAAGTCATGATGTGGGGGATAGAAATGCAGAAAATAGGTGACTATGTTTGCTTATAACTCATGATAAAAGAGCTTGTGGACTCAGGATAATTGACATCACAAAATCAATCATAATTTGCTTTTTCTTCACTGTTGTCTTTTTTAAGGCCCTTCCTAACACATGAGACCGTATGAACAGAGAGATGGATCATAAGTAGGCAGTTATGATTTTTTCAAATATGCAGTCAGGAGATTATCTTAGCTTTGAGGCTGTCTCTTATTTTTTAAAAAAATTCTTTAGAAGGTCCCAGAAAGACTGAGGGAGAAGGAGGGAAAAAACAGTGCCAGGAGTGAACAATAAGTCATAGGACATGTTAGGTTTTAAATATTTTCCTAGTTAAAATAGTTCTCTTACTCCAATTTTAAAAAATAATTTATGGTTTCTCATTTTTCATGGTTGTTCATAAATATTTAAGTTGATATAATAGTGGTATTTTAGATTCTCCTTGTTTTGTTTTTCTTTATTTTTTTTTTTGTTTGGTGTTTTGTTTTGTTTTTCTTTCTTTGTGAAAGTACTCCTGTGAAGGTCAGAAGTTTGGTATTTTTTTATCTATCATGATCTTCCATTGTAAATAAAGAATAACTTACTTATGAAATGGCTGTGTTGAAATAAATGGAATAGGTTTTCTTTTGACAGTTAATAACTAATTATTGTGTATTTAAAACATAGAATCTGATAAGCCTATAATACCCATTTAAATCAATTAGTTATTCTAGAGCCCTGGCTGTTGTAGCTCAGTGGATTGAGCACGGGCCTGGGAACCAAACAACCACGGTTCGATTCCCAGTCAGGGCACATGCCTAGGTTGCAGGCCAGTTCCCAGCAGGGGACTCACGAGAGGCAACCATACATTGATTGATAAATAAATAAGTAAGTAAGTAAATAAATAAATAAATAAATAAAAATAAATTAGTTATTCTATCATTTGTAATTTTCAGCAAGAATTTAAGTTGATGGCTTTATAAATATATACAAAATAATATGAATCTCTACTATAAACATTATTTACTTGGTAATATGAAAATTGATCAACTATTTTTATTTCATTTAATATAATATACTCAACTATCAATTCTTTATCTCATCATTACAGATGCTCCTTGATTTAAATAAATCCATCATAAGTTGAAAATATCATAAGTCAGAAATGTGATTAATACACTTTATCTCATTCAGATATGGATTTAAAACTATGTTCACTTAATATGACTCGGCAGGCTATTATGCCAAGTTGTTATATTTTCTATTTGTGTCTTAAAATTGGTAGAGTTAGCTGGTAAATTTAGTGATTAAAAATTTGGATGGTGCTTTTATTTTATTTGCCAAAATCCCACTCTGAGTGTTTTGGCACATGAAATTATTAACTGAATTAGAAAATCATTTCTGTGATAATATCTATTTTCAATAACCCTTTTTTATAAGCTCAGTGCTCAGTATTTTACAGAGGAAGCATCATAACATAATTAGGGTCTTTTGTCTTGCACATTTGTTAAAAAGTTTCATGTTAAATAGTACGGTAGGCAAAATATTGTCCCCCCCCCATCCCCCAGTATCCATGCCCTCATTCTTGGGACCTGTGAATATGTTAAATTATATGGCAAAAGGAACTTGGCAGATGTATCAGTTCACAAGGGTTAGAGAGATGCAAAGTTGCTGGATTTCAATGTAGAGAAAAGGGCCAAGGGCAAAGGAATGTGGTGAACTCTAGAACCTGGAAAAGACAAGGAAATACATTCTTCCTTTGACCTCCAAAAAGGAATACAGCCCTGCTGACATCTTGATTTTTAGCCTAGTGAGACCTGTGTCTGACTTGACTTACAGAACTAAAGATAATAAATTTGTGTTGCTTTAAGCTGCTCAATTTGTGATCATTTATTTTAGCAGTAATGAACCAATACAGAGGGAGATAATGCATATTTATGAATTGGAAGTCTCAATATTTTAAATGTGTCAGTTTCCCTTAAATTGATTAATAGATTTGGTGCACTCATAATTGCAATCTTAAAAAGTTTATTGTTGTCATTATTTTTGTGGAACTTCACAGGCTGGTTCTAAATACATGCAGAAGTGGAAACAGCCAAAAGTAGCCAAGATGATGTTAAAGAACAATGTTAGAGGACTTCAGTTATCAGATATTAGGACTTACTATAAAACAACAATAATGGTTGCTTCTTGGCCTTTTGGCTAAGATCAAGTATAGTATCTGTTCTTACCAGTTTAAAACAACAGGTAAGAGACAGGTGTCTCTTCATACTGAGACAATATGATATCTGCATAAAGGTAGACAAATAGGCCAATGGAACAGTATTGAGAGTTCTTAAATAAACTTCCATATATGTGATCACTTGATTTATAACAAAGAAGACATTTCATTGCAGATGAGAAGGGGTGGTCTTTTCAGTAAGTGATATGAGAAGGTGGAGCCTCAATAGAAAAATGGACAAAAAATAAAATTGAACAGGTGCTTCACAAAAGAGAATATCCAAATAGCTAATAAATAGTATGAAAAGAGGATAATCTCTTTAGTTATCATGAAAATACATGTTAAACCCTGACTTGGAATACTACTTAATATCCACCAGAATCATTATTTTTTAAGTGATATGAAGTTTTGGTAAGTATAACAAGCACCTAGAACTCTCACGTGTTGCCAATGGAAATATAAATTGCTACAAATACTTTGGAGATTTTTTGTCACTGTTTATGAAAGTTGAACATATGCATGTCCTGTGAGCCAAGCAAGTCTATCATTTTATATATATATACATATATTCCTAGAAACTTACATATCTGAGCACCAAAAAACATACAGGTAAGTTTTTATAATCACTATTTGTTATAGTCCAAGACAAAACAATCAAATACCTATCAGTAAATCAGTACATAAATAAATTGTGGGACATGCACACAGTATTAAACTTTACACTGTAAAGTTTACAGCAATGAAAATAAATATACTTAATCCTTTACACAGTAACATGGATGAATCTTCAGTAATGTTGAGTGGAAACACTGGACGGGAAAATTTTAAAGCAGATAAAACCAATTCGTGGTGATAAATTCAGGATGTGGTGGGCAGTGGCTGGCGGACCAGGTGGTCCCACATTTGCATGTGAATAAACCAGGAGGAACAACTGGGTAGTGAGACAGACCCAGCAACCCAGGGTTCTAGTGAGGGGAAATAAAGCTTCAAAACCTCTTAACTGAAAAAACCTGTGGGGTTTGTGGCAGCAGGAGAAACACCCAGCCTCACAGAAGAGTTCATTGGAGAGACCCACAGGGCCCTAGAAGGTACACAAACCACCCACATGGAGATCAGCACTGGAAGTGCTCGATTTGCTTGTAGGTAGCAGAAGTTACTGAAAGCTGCAGAGAGCTGAGCAAGCTGCACTGTTCCCTCTCAGATCCCTCCCTCACATACAGCACCACAACACAGCAATGTGGGTTGCCCTGACCTGGCAAATACCTCAGGCTCCGTCCCTTACTATGTGACAGGCATGCCAAGACCAAAAAAAAAAAAAAGGCCCAAATGAAAGAGCAAATCAAAGCTCCAGAAAAAAATACAACTAAGAGATGAGGAGATAGCCAACCTATCAGATGCAGAGTTCAAAACGCTACTAGTCAGGATGCTCACAGAAATGGTTGAGTATGCTCACAAAATAGAGGGAAAAGTGAAGGCTATGAAAAGTGAAATAAAGGAGAATGTACAGGGAACCAACAGTGACGAGAAGGAAGCCAAGACTCAAATCAATGGTTTGGACCAGAAGGAAGAAATAAACATTTAGCCAAAACAGAATGAAGAAACAAGAATTTTAAAAAATGAGGAGAGGTTTAGGAACCTCTGGGACAACTTTAAACTTTCCATCATCCAAATCCTAGGGGTGCCAGAAGGAGAAGAGGAAGAGCAAGATACTGAAAACTTGAAAAAATAATGAAGAACTTTCCCAATCTGGCAAAGGAAATAGACTTCTAGGGAGTCCAGGAAGCTCAGAGAGTCCCAAAGAAGTTGGACCTAAGGAAGCACACACCAAGGCAGATAAGTTAAAGCTAAAGGAGTTCATCACCAAGCCCTTATTATATGAAATGCTAAAAAGACTTATTTAAGAAAAAGAAGATTAAAACTATGAGCATTAAAAAGACAAACAACTATTAAAAAGTGAATCTAAGAAACAAAAACAACCTTAGCAAACAAAGGGAACAGAATCATAGATATGGAGATTATTTGGAGATTATTATTTTGGAGATTATCAGTGGGAAAGGTATAGTAGGGGGGAAAGGTACAGAAATTAAAAAGCATATTGGTAAATGCAAAATAGACAAGGGAAGTTAAGAACAGTATAGGAACTGGAGGAGCCAAAGAACTTATATGAATGACCCATGGACATGATGTAAGGGAGGAGCTTGCTGGAGGGAAGGGGGATACTAGGTGGAGAGGGGCAAAGGGAGAAAAATTGGGACAACTGTAATAGCATAATCAATAAAACATACTTTAAAAAATTCCACAAAACTACTAAAACTGATTAATGAATTCAGAAAAGTAGCAGGATACAAAGTAAATATTCAGAAATTGCTTTCATTTTTATAAATCAGTAATGAACCATCAGAAAGGAATTATGGAAACAATCCCCATTTATAATTATACCAACAAAAATAAAATATTCGTGAATAAATTTAACCAAGAAAAGACCTGTACTCAAAAATTATAAAACATTGAAGAAATTGAAGAAGATACAAATAAATGGAAGCATAGACTGTGTTCATAGATAGGAAGAAATTACATGGTGATAATGTTCATTTACCCAAAACAATCTATAAATTTAGTGCAATCCCTATCAAAATACCAATGGCCTTTTTCACAGAACTAGAACAAATAATCCAAAAATTTATATGGAACTGTAAAAGACCCTGAATAGTCACAACAATCTTGTAAAAGAACAAAGAGTATCACATTATCTGATGTCGATCTGTACTACAAGGCTACAGGAATTAAAATTTTAAATGATACATAAAAACAGACATATAGGAAAATGAAGTGGAATAGAGGGCCCAGAAATAAACCCATGCTTATGTAGTCAATTATTATATGACACAGGAGGCCCTTGCCTGGTACTGTTGAGCATTGTCCCATGCACCAAAAGATTGCATGTTTGATCACCAATCAGGGTGCATACTTAGGTTGCAGGCTCAGTCCTTGGTTGGAGCACATGTAGAAGACAACCAATTGATATTTCTTTCACATTGATGTTCCCATACGTGTCTCTCTCTCTTTTTCCCCACCACCTCCTCCTCTCTCTCTCTGAAACTTACTAAACATATCCTCAACTGAGGATTAAAATATATACAAGGTCTGTCTGGAAAAAGTTCAGCCATTGTTAATATAATGAGAATGGTTGGCTCAACATTGATGTATCCTGGCAGCCAAGAAGAGTGAACTGGAATGTGCATGTGTGAACAATGACAACTTCACTGTACTAGTCAGTGGCGGCAGTAGATGCTGTTGAGTGAGTATGTGTACTGTGTGGCATCCCATCCAAAATGACTGAGCAAGTAGAGCAACAAATCTGCATCACATTTTGCATTAAGCATGAATGTTCCTCCATGGAAACTATTTGGATGGTTCAGAATGCCGAAGCTCTGGGCAACTGGTGATTGGCAGCTTCATCACAATAATGCATTTGCTCATGCATCATTTCATGTACAAAGTTTTTTTGTGAAATATCAAATCACCCAGGTGACTCATACCCCCCTAGAACCCAGAGCCCAGATTTGGCACCCTGCAACTTCTGTTTTTTTCCAAAACTAAATCACCTTTGAAAGGGAAGAGATTTCACACTGTTGATGAGATTCAGAAAAATATGACAGTGCAATTGATGGCGATTAGGAGAACTGTGTGAGGTCCCAAGGTGCCTACTTTGAAGGGACTAGAGTGTCATTTTCCTATGTACGATGTTTCTTGTACCTTGTAGCTTCAATAAATGTCTCTATTTTTCACATTACATGGCTGGGTACCTTCTGGCCAGACTTCGTACACTTGACATATGTAAGACAAAGGAGGCAACAGCATACAATGTGGTAAAGACAATCTATTCAATAAATGGTGTTGGGAATGTTGGACAAATACATGCAAAAAAATGAAACTAGACCACCTATTTTTAAATGCCACCTTCTTACACTGTATACAAGAATAAACTCAAAAGGGATTAAAGAATGAAATGTGAGACTTGAAACCATAAAAATCCTAGAAGAAAAAGTAAGCAGTAAATTCTGACATTTCTCTTAGCAGTATTTTTTATGATATATCTCCCTGGGCAAGGGAAACAAAAGAAACAATAATAAATGAGACTACATCAAACTAAGAAAGTTTTTGTACAGCAAAGGCAACCATCAACCACAAGGAAAGACACCTACTAAATGGGAGAACATATTCACCAATGATACATCTGATAAAGGGTAAACATCCAAAATTTATAAAGAACTCACAACACTGAGAAAAAAAAAACAATCCCTTAAAAAATGGGCAGAGGACCTGTAGAGACACTTCTCCAAAGAGGATCTTCAGATGGCCAATAGACATATGAAAAGATGCTTAATGTCACTAAAAGGAGAAATGTAAATTAAAACCACAATGAGATATCACTCCATACCTGTCAGAATGACCATCATGTATTAATCAACAAACAACAAATGTTTACAAAGGTATGCATAAAACGGGACCCTCAGGCAGGGTTAGTGGGATTGAGGATTGGTGTAGCCACTATAGAAAACAGTATGGAAGTTCATCAAAAAATTAAAAGTGAAAGTGCCTTATTACCCAGCATTTCCACTTCTGGCATATTTATTTAAAGAAATCCAAAACAGTAATTCAAAGAGATGTGTGCATCCGTATATTCCTTGCTGATATTTCCAATAGCCAAGATATGGAAGCAATCCAAGTGCCCATCAGTAGATAAGTAGATAAAGAAGATGTGGTGTGTGTAATGAATATCACCCATAAAAAAGAATGAATTTATGACAGCATGGGTGGGCCTAGAAGGTATTATGTTACTGAAATATTTCAGAGTAGGACAAATACAATATGATGTCTCTTACATGCAGAGTTTAAAGGAGAAAGTGAGCAAACAACAGAAACGTTTATAGATACAGAGAACAGACTGATACTTGCTAGAGGGAGTGAGTGGGGCACTGAGTGAAAAAAAGTGAAGGGATTAAGAAGTATAAATTAGTAGTTACAAAATAGTCATGGGGATGTAAAGTACACCATAGGGAATGTGCTCAATGATACTGTAATAGCTATGTATGGTGCCAGGTGGGTACTTGAAATATCAAGGGGAGTCACTTTGTAAGTATATGATTGTCTAAGCATTATGCTGTAAGCCTGAAACTAATATAATATTGAAGGTCAACTGTAATTGAAAAATGAAAAAATTTTTAAAGCCTGTAAAAAGTCATCCTGGGTAGGTGGTTCAGTTGGTAGGAGTGTTGTCCCATACACCAAAAAATGTTGCAGATACAATCTCTAGTCAGGGCACAGAGCTTATTTGCAGATTTGATCCCTGGTTGGTCAGGGCACGTACAGGAGGCAACCAGTAGATGTTTCTCTCTCACACCGATATTTCTCTCCAAAATCAATAAACATATCCTTGGATGAGGATTAAAAAAAAAGAAAGACTACAAAAGTCATTTACCTGTAACCTTAAGATTTGTTCACTTTTCAGCATGTTTATTTTCACTTTTTAAAAGTTTGCAAAAAAAGAAAAGTATCAAAAGCCCAGTAGGCATCAATATGAGAATGGATAAAACAAACAGTGATGTATTCTAACAGTTGAACACTACTCAGCAATAAAATAGAGTGAACTGCTATAAACATGAATGAATCTCAAAAAACCTGATTTGTATATTTTATTGTTGTTACCTAAAAGGTAAACAAAACTATAAACCAGTTTTTAAGTCTAGTTAGTGTTAGGCATACATGCTGATGTGTTTACAGAGAGCTATCCTGATGTCCATAATTTACTTTGAAATGCATCCAAAAATTAAGATGAATTGACAGATGAATTGAGGGGCAGATAGATGCAAACATAGTAAAACATTAATGTTAGAATCTAGTTAATGGGTATGAAACATTCAATATAGAGTTCTTCTAATTTTTCAGTTTTTTAAGAAAATTTTTATGATAAAATTTTTTTAAAAAATCACATCTTCTGTGATGATTTGTAGAGCAGGCAAATAAATGGAGGAGGAAATGAGCCTTAAAAGCATTAGGGATAATAATTTTTTCTTAGAGTTGTTCAGATTAAAATCTTTCCCTGTCATGGCTGGTATGGCTCAGTGGATTTTGTGCCTGCCTGAGAACCAAAGGGTCTCTGGTTCGATTCCCAGTCAGGTCATATGCCTGGGTTGTGGGCCAGGTCCCCAGCTGGGGACGTGCATGGGGCAACCACACATTGATGTTTCTCTCCCTTTCTTTCTCCCTCCCTTCCCCTCTAAAAATAAGTAAATAATAAAAATAAAAAATAAATAAAATCCTCCCCTTATTTCCATCTCCTATATCATTTTCATCTCCTCTTCACCTTCCACAAGTGCTATGATACGCTCTTCAGATTTCAGGAAAGAAAATAATATTCATTGCATGAGATATAGTAAAATACCTAGTATTAATGAAATATTCCGAAAAGTGATTTCTCTCTTTCCCCCCTCCCCTTTTCCTTTCTTCCTTCTTTCCTACCTTCCTTCCTTCCTACCTTTCTTCCTTTCTCTTCTTTCTCTTCCCCTTTGCCCTTCTCTCCCTTTCCTCTTCTCAACCCCATCTCACTTAGAGACTTGGAACGTGGCCTTCATTGAAATGGTTTGTTTAAACAAAGAAAAAAGAATAGCTAAAATTAAAGTTCAAATTTGTTGAAATGACTCATCGATAATTCATTCGTTGAAAGCTCTGCAGGAATGAAAAATTCAATCTAGTCATTAGCACCAGTCCATGAAGTTTAATTTACCACTTTTTCCTTTAGGTGTGTCACATAGTTCTGGGGTTAAGACCAGCTACTCCAGAAGAGGAAGGACAAATTATTAGGTGAGTTTATAGTTTCGGTCTGTGAATTTTTACTCTATAGTTGAAATTGCTAACACCTGAAATACATATTGTTACTAAGTAACAACATGTACTATTTTAATGTAATTGTTACAGTAACATCCTATTTCTCCTAAACAGTTACATATTGAAATATTTTTAAGTGATTTCCTAATGTTAAGACTGGATTAATTTAGAAATCAAATCCTGTTTCACATTAAAATTGCATTGAATACTAAATTTAGTTTTTGAAATAAAGACGTTTTATAAGATTAAAGGGTAGCAATTTTTTTCTTACTGCAAAATAGCACATTTATTGTAGAAAGATTAGAAAGTAGACCTAAGCAAAAAGCAAAAATGCCTATCATCTCTGTATTTAGATCATTGCTATTGACATTATGCTAACTAAAAGAGGCCAGATGTAAAAGACCTTGTGTTGTTATATCATTCCACTTATATGAAATGTTTACAAAAGAGCAATTTGTAAGAGATAGAAAATAGACTAGCAGCCTTGACTGCTGTGGTTCAGTGGGTTGGGTGTCGCCCTGCGAAGCAAAAAGTCGCAGGTTTGAGTCCTGGTCAGGGCACATGCTTGGGTTTTGGGCAAGTCCCTGATTGGAGGGCGTGCAAAAGGCAACCAAGAGACGTTTCTCTTACATATCAATGTTTCTCTCCCTTTCTTTCTCCCTCTCTTCCCCTCTCTCTAAAAATAAATATAAATGAAATCTTTTTTAAAAACAGGAAATAGGCTAGTAGTTTTCTGGGTCTAACGGTGGTAACACAGATTGAAATAGGCACAAGATATCTTTTTGGAGTAATTGAAATATTCTATTATTGGATTGTGGTGACGGTTGCACATGTCAATAAATTTACGAGAATTATTGAGCTGTGTAATTAATCTAGGTAAATTGTATGTTATATAAAATATTCCTCAATAAAACTTCTTAAAACATCAGTGTGAGGCTTGATAGTTGTGTTATGACTCCCTGAAATTGGCTTCGAGTGTTTCACTAATTGAAATTATAGTAATCTCCCAAGGATCTCTATTTGTTTCATGTTTTTTTCCCTTGTAAAAATTACTAATGATAACTCGTGGGGGTGTGGTCACCTGTTTCACACACTATTTGATGTATTGAGTTTCTTTTGTATGTACAGAGGATGGTTAGAACGGGAGAGCAGGTATGGTCTGCAACCAGGACACAATTGGTTTATCATCTCCATGCAGTGGTGGCAGCAGTGGAAAGACTATGTCAAATATGTGAGTAAGATTTCTGTTTATCTACATTTTTCATAGGATTTTCCCTTCTACAGATTGTGTGTGACTATTGGCTAGTAATAAAATGCTCCAACGTAGAGAAAGATTTGAAAGGGAAAGGAATGATTACCCGTATGATTCTTGCTATGTACTAGGCTTGTGCTTACACTTCCACATATATTTCCTCCCAGCAACAGCTCTGTGAGGAAGATAATATTGGGCATGCAGGTCCATGTATATATCTCATTTAATATATAATATATATTAAACCTTTAATATAACCTTACATATCTCATTTAATCCTCACAATCCAATGAGTATTGTATCCACTTTACCTGTGAGGACCATGAGGCTGGGATTAAAGGTAACCTGAATTTCTGGCTCAGAGTAGAAGTTCTGGAATCAAATTTAAGGACTGATTTTAAATCCAATGGTATGTCAACCACACTCTTCACATTATCCTTCATTATTTCACCTTTTTCCTCAAAAAGTTGAAGACCCTTGGGTGAGAAGTGTTGATTTTCTATTCAAGAAAGTTAATTTTCGAACTAATGTTACAACCCAGTTTCTAAACAATAACTGCCATTGTTCCTAATAGAGTTGAAGAAAAAATTGTCATTAGTGAATATTCTAGTCTCACTTAAAACATAGAAGTGATTTTTTTTTGCAGAATTAGAAACTGAAAAAGTAATTCTGAGAATCAAATTTCCCATTTTGGCCTATATATGTAGGCTCATTGTCAGTTGCCAAATGATTACTAACCAAAATTCTAGTAATTTTATTCATATTTTTCCTATATGTCCTTTTCTGTCATTATTTATCAGAGTATTTGTAGATTATTTACATTATTTACCTCATTTTCCTGCCTGGCTTTTTTCCTTTTTTTTCTTTCACATGTAAACTATGTAATTGGAAAAAGTAGACTTTAAGGTGTCACTGAAGGAGCAAAAGTAAGCAAGTGACTTCAAAGACCTTGTAGACAGATAATGATGGTGATTGTAGGTAGAAAATGAGAACATAGGGTAATGTGTCGCAGTCTGTTTTGGAATACTTTTGGTCTTTATATTCTTAGTTTGGCCTTAGAATGAATGGTTATTAATGCCTTACTGACTACAGACTCAAAGAATAACCTACCTTCATGTTTGAAGTATTACTTTTTGCTTCCTGTGGGAACATGACAGAGGTCTTGCTCTTAGCTGCACATCTCTTACAAAAAAGAAGTGTGCTGCTGAGAACATGAACTCAGTTTGTTCTTGCCTGCCCTAGCCATCCTTTGCATTAAAGGAATTAGTGGAGGGTGGTAAGGGAGAGATGTAGAGGGGGAAATCTGCACTCACCTGTCATATTCCTTTTCCTACTCTGGCATTCTGTATTGTCTGGTACCAGTTCATGTGGTGGGAAAGGTAGCAGAGACCTGTGGCAACTTATTTAATAAGAGGAAAATGTAAACGTAATTAATAGCAATCCTTTCTGAAGATATGTGTTAATTATATAAGTGTTATTTACTAAATAAAGAGTAACTTCCCTTTAAATACAAACAACTTTTTAAAAAGTGACATTCTGGGCCTTATTTTCCCTATCCATAAATTCAGAGTAATAACAATAACCTCCCTCATAGGGTGTCATGGGAATTAAAGGAGTCGATACATGTTATGTGTTATAGAACAGAGTCTGGTGCATAGTAAGTACTCAATAAGTGTTAGCCAATACTATAAGAAACCAGGATAGGATAATAGTAGTGAGATTGCATTCTTAGGTTGGAGTCCTAGTCTTTCTACTTGCTATGTGACCTTAAGCAAGTTACCGATCTTCTCTCGATCTCAGTTTTCTCAGATGAACAATAGGATTAATACCTATTGCAGTACGATTATTGAGGTTAAATTAGCTCCATGACTAACAAGTACACACCATGGATAAAGTTAGAGGAAGTAGGGGTAGTAACAGTAGTTGCAGCAGCAGCAGTAATTAATTAATGGTTTGAATTTATCTTTCCAGTATACTTGGCATCTTTAACCAATGCCTTGCTTAAAAAAATAATCAGTGTTCTTAACGTGTTAGATAATTTGATCTTACTCTGAACTTAGTTTCTCTGCCTAACACATCACTTAGCTTTGATGTTTTTCTCTTCACAAAATGGCATATGTTTGTCTACGTGAATCATTAATTGCCTGTGAGGGCTGAGTCAACTGTTCTTTCAGATAGTAGCATGCCTAAAAAGCAGAAAAAATAAGTTATCTATTGTGAGAAGTGGTTTTCCTCAGATTTGCTATGATTCACTTGAGCTGGAATACTTGATCTGCTCATGGGATCTTTCTGATCTGTTCCCTCTTTAATGAATCAAGTGTTTTTGTACTCAGTGAAATCTCCTTTGGTAAAAATGTAAATGGAGAGAAAGGATGAATCTTTTGTTTATCATTATTACAGTATATATGGCTTTCCTCCTATTTGAGAAATACTAGGAAGCAGCAATTAGTACTCATGCACAGATTTTATTCTTTTGTTATCATGTTAATTTAGAACTAGAAAGCACTTTAAGCAGCTCTTTAAATTTACAAATGAAGCCTCTGAGGTCCTTTTAGTTTTTTTTAATTGCCCAAAGTTGTTTATGGCAATTACTTTATTATCTGAGCTAGATCTCTTGAGCACAGGTTTCTTTTTTCTATTAATCCATACCGCCTTCCATTTTTCCGAAAGCAGCCTTGTAGACTAATAAAATATAAAATTGGCCTGTTAGTTTTTTAAGGCTATACTTGTAGTATACAGGGTGGGACAAAAGTAGGTTTATAGTTGTTTGTGTGGAAAATAATACAACAACTAATAAGTAATAATACAAGAATAAACTTTTGCATGCTCACAACTGTAACCCTTCTTTTGCCCCACCCTGTCATATGATCATATGTATCAAGCATTAAAAGAAGTAGTGTCATCACTGCTAGAGAAGAAAGTGAATCCTGAATTTTGGAATATCATAAACCATTTAAATAACTCAGAATGACTTACAAAATTCTCAAAAGAGCATTATCTTATATTTGTTCCACATAAGCCTTCTGTGAACCATTAAATCAGATAAAGTGAGGAAGTTTCTCACCACAGGTGAAATTTGAGCTATCTAGAGACTTGTCTTCCTAAAAACACAGGCTTCTATGATAGTTTCTAATAGTTTCAGACCAAGAAGTCAGGAAAAACAGGAAGATTCTTTGATGTTTAAAGGGAAAAAATTTCCCAGAACAAGTACAAATAACACAGTCAAAAAGAGCCAGTGACTACAATATATGACCATTATTGAGTTGTTCAACATATAGAGGTAAAGTGGTAATTAGATTAGTTGACTGTAAATGTTGACAATTTCACTGAAAGCCCAAAGTGGAAGCAATGACAAGAAAAATAGGGCAGAGAAGGGGAAAGAGGAAAGAACCTGAGTAATGTTTAGTTTCGGGCAAATACTGAGAGCAGTAGGTTCCTAGAATAGCAAAGAAAACTAAAGACAGTGAGAAGAGTTTGGTAGAGAAGTGAAGAAAAGCCTATATTCTCCAAGTCGAAAGGGAGCATCATTCACTGTGCTGTGTTAAAAACATGTGGTACAGCCTGCAGTCTGGGTGAAAGATTGCAACTATTACAGTCATTCTATTTCTATATTATGTTAAAACTCAACCTAACAAATTTAATGCCTAGTAACATTTTTATCCTGTTTTCTTGCCAGTCATATCTGTAGATTCAACCTATGGACTAAACTGAATGGTTTCATATAAATTTTCTTTAGAAACATAGGCTTCACATAAGATTTCCAAACCAATCAAAGCATTTAAAATACAATTCCAAATATTTGTCCTTGAAATTCTGTTAATTACTAAACTCAGAGGAAAACTTGAAGAAAATTGTTTGTCCAAGTAGGATTAAGGGAACCTAATCTTGTTCAAAATATATTACTACAAAAACTTTAAAAAGTATTTTATAGTGCATAAATAAATTTAATATGAATGGAATATGGAAATAAATATAAATTTAAAAAGGAGTTGTTTGTCAACCATATGATAGTTAGGCAGACATCATTTAAGTTTAAGAACACTTACAGCGAGAATAAAGTGATTTTTCTGGAGGATAACAAAGTAACTTGGGAGAAGACTTTAATTTTTCAGATAGTTATTCCAAAATGGCTGTGCTATCTGTCTTACTCCACCTTTATAGAAAGAAAGCACATGTCTCAAAAGCTCGTTAAAATTAGAATCTTTTTCTAAGAAGCAAGTTCCAGAGCAAGTAATAGATTTAATAAGAAATCACTTACTGTACTCTCAGTATTTGAAGCACATTATAAAAACAAATGTATGATACCATAACCCTCACTAGGTCAGTGGTTATCAATTCTGGCTGCATAGTAGAATCACATAGAGAGCTTTAAAAAAAAAGCAAAAAAATGCATGTGTTCTACTCCAGATCAAATAAATCAGAAAGCATAACTGAAGAAAAAGGCTGAATTAATTTGAATAAGTATTTTGTTGGTATGGGCTCACTATCAGAAAAGCTGTGAGAGGATCAATATTATCTCTAAGAAGTTGCTATGAAATCCACAGACTGAAGTCCAAACATATGCTTAATAATGTAAACTACCCATGCCTAATTTACATTTCTACCTCTCTTGCCATAGTTCAGTTTGGTTCTGTTGTTCCATTGTCTATACAATTTTTACTTGTTTGGCCAATTTAAAATAATGATGGCCCAAAATCCATATTTAATGTAGATTCTCAGGTTTTAGTCTCTTGTGTATTACGGTCACCATTTTTTGCCATATAATACCCATAGTATTATTTGCTTACTATGTTTATATAAATAATTTTACCATTTTTATGTAAATACATGTGTTTTAAAAGAAAACTTTTTATTACTGGTTTAAATAGAAAATCAGTGTCACATTCCAGAAATAGAAGGTCAAAATAAAAATAAATGCAGTGAAAATGAAATATATTGTTAGCCTTGGATGAAGTGGCTTAGTGGATTGGGAACTGTCCTAGGAACCAAAGGTCACTGGTTCCATTCCCAGTCAGGGCACATGCCTGGGTGGCGGACTAGGTCCCCAGCTGGGGGTGTGCAAGAGGCAACCCACACATTGATGTTTCTCTCCCTCTATTTCTTCTTCCCTTTCTCTAATAATAAATAAATAAAATCTTTAATATGTATATTATTAAATTTCAACTAAATAGCTTTCCCTTTTGAAAACTCTGATATTGAGTCTCATTTTCTGCTAAAAGGAGAAATTATCAAGTATTAGATTAGCACATTAGTACCAAAATGAGAACATTTCCTTGAAGTAATCAGAGGATTAAAAAAATTGAATAGAGAATATCTTTTTCATTGTGAACTAGGGTGGTTTAATGCCCAAAATAGTAATCTGGTACCTTTCCCATACTTGGAGAAAATTAATAATTGACAGGAGATACTAACATTTGGATCTCCAATACAAAATGTGAATCTATATGCTTCTGAATTGTTTGAAGTTTTAACAATAAGGCTATCTAGCTATTTAAAATTTTTTAATCCAATAAAGTTACTTGGTGTGTAGAAAAAAACCTCTCTTCTTGATACTCTTGATTAAAGGTACTGGAATTTCTTCAGAGTTGGCTTCTGAAGGCTCTACAAATGGATGGTATTCACCTGACTTCCATTCCCAGAGAAAAAAATATCTAATAAAATGTTGATACAATGTTTCCCTGTTTTGGCTTAAATTAGGATTGCATTAAAAGAAACTAAAGCATCCTCTGTGCTATTGCTATGATGTGATCTGAAGTTTGTATTTTAAACTTGATGTTTTTCTTGGGTTTCAGTTACATTTATAAATAGTGCCTTCAAGACCCACATCCATTGATCAGTTTTGTCTACTAAAATGTATGTCAGTGTTTGTTGAATAAACTTGAGTTCTTTTGCCCATGTTATTGTCTATCTGAGCAGATGTCTACGGGAACTTGTTCAGTTAGACCTTCAGTCTTTGTCTTTACCCTTATAGTTACAAATATTCTGATCTTTTAAAAAACACTCGCAGATAACACATTTTCACAGTCCCTTCCCTCCTGCTTCTCCTCAAGTCTTAATCTGTTTTTTCACCACTAAACTTGTATAAACTAGTTCTGTGGTAGTGGTCTCTGCTTTTGGTACCCTACAATCTCCTGGTCTTTCTCTGATTAGTCAGACTCAGTGTCCTTTTCAGATTCTTCCACTGCCTATATTGTTCTCTCCTTATTCTACAGATGGCATTTTCTTGTGCTTCAGAAAGTCTGTTGAGCTTCAGATTTTTATATCCAGCCTCTTCTTCTGTCCTGAGCACTAGACTCAAGTGTCCAGGTATCTCAAACCAGAATATCCCAAAAGAAGCTCATTTCCAAAACAATTCCATTCATACCTTGGCATATCATACCTTAATATATGCCTTGCCGTATAAAGGTATCAACTTGCATCCTGTCATACAAGCCAATGCCTCATGTTCTACCTTGGAATTAATTATTTTTGTCCTTCTTTCGCACACGGTTGTCGATTTTTTTTCACTTCCAATGTCTCTTAAATCCATGCTCTTTTCTTCATCTCTTCATCTTTGAATCTAGCTTTATGGCTTAGTACCTCATCATCTCTTGCCTGAATTATTATAGGAGTCTTCTTTATTATTTATTTATTTGTTTATTTTTAAACTTTATTTTTATTGTTAACACTGTTACAGATGTCTCCCCTTCACCCCACTTTGCCCACCTCCACCCAGCCCCCACCCCTGCTTCCCTTTGGCCATCACCACACTGATGTCTCTGTCTGCGGGTTATGCATGAATGTTCTTTGGTCAATCCCTTAACCTTCTTTATAGGAATCTTCTAACTTGTGTATCAGTTCTAGTTTCTGCCTCCAGTCCTTTCTATACACTGGAGTTATTTTTAAAACAAACATTGGATTATGCTATTCCTCTGTTTAAAATTCTTTCATAGAAAAATCTATCAATATAATGTTAATTGGAAAAAAAAGAAACAATATACTTTAAAATGTGGTATTTAATAACCAAAGTGATCATTTACATTTTCTAAATGTTAGGTACTTTACATGTGCCACTTATAGAATCTTCACAATAACTCTAAGGTAGATGGTATTATTATCTTAGTTTTAACCATGAAGAAATGAGCTTAAAAGTTTACTTACTATGTTAGGTCACATAGCTAGTAGCTAGACCCCTGCCCTTAATTCTAACCATATTCTCCATGCTACTTACTTTTTATGCATACATATGTATTTTCAGTCACAAGAAATAAAGGAAACATCAAATTGTCAATTATAGTTCATGCTAAATGGTGGGATCTGAGGACTTGTGATATAGTCTTCATATTTTTTCTATATTTTCTACAATGACAATGTAATATTTTATAATAAAAAGAATAAATATTATTTAATTTTTAATATCATAAAAAGCCTTCCATGATATCCATTATTAAATAAATAAAGTCTGGAAAGAGGAAGACCAAGTATGAGATAGAGTGACTCCATCAAAGAAGCCGTAGGCATGAGTCTACAGGGGCTAAGCAGGGCTGATGTTCACTGATCGTGAGCATCACTCATTCATAGGGTTACCAGGAGTTGGAGCCCATTGACTAGCATGTAAAAATAACAAAGTCTAAATTACTTTATACAGCACAAAGTCCTTTAGAGTATCTTCTCAGTCTACCTTAACCAATTTTATTTATACATACTCTTCCCCTTTGAAGAAATTTAGTGATACAGTAAAATGTTTTTAAATGACTGTAGCCAACTACAGGAGGATTAGAAACAATAAATTATTTTGGGATTCATTTTTGAAAGTTGCATTATTAAATCTTACCTCTTTATCTCTGACTTCATGATTTTTAGGATGCCAGCCCTGTTGTGATTGAGCCATCATCTGTTCTGAATGGAGGAAAATACTCATTTGGAACAGCAGTACATTCTATAGAGCAGAGTGAAGATAGAATCGGAGGAGGCAGCCTCAGTTATGTGAATACCACAGAAGAGAAATTTTCAGACAACATTTCTACTGCATCTGAAGCATCAGAAACTGCTGGCAGTGGTAAGTACGACTTGTTCCTGGGAGGTTTAGTCACAGTCAGTTCTTAAAGGAGTATACTTTGTCAAAGTGTGCTTGGTAGAATATTGGGCATAAGGCTTCCCATTCACAGAAATAAGTTTTGAATGAAATGGTTATAAAATTCTTATTTTCAGTTTTTATTGATTAAGCTACATTTCTCCATATTGCTGCTAAATTATTTTGTCAATAAACTTAGATTTAGGAATTAAAAATCTAAATTTCTATCTTCAGGACTCTAACTATAAACATACCTTCATTGTATTAAATACACCCTCATATTAAATTTTACAGACATTACAAGCCAGATTTTGGGAATTGTTTTGTTAAAATATTGAGAAAGAATTCACAATGCTTCCCATAATTCCCTTCAGTCCTTGATACCCTTTAGTGGTCCCTTCAGAACCACTAAAACTTAGTGGTTCTTCATTAAATTGGGAAAGATGAGGGGGAGATGCTTTGGTATTTTTATGGCCCAATGAAATTAAGTTGATCCCCTATTATTCTGGTGATACAGGATCAAGACTGTCATTCTTATTGTTGTTATTTCATCTTTGAGATCTTTTTTCCTTTTCTGTGGAGGGAGTAGGCACACTGGACAGAGCTAGCATTTTCTCTAGGAAACTGTAGAATTTACTGCTTCTCTCCCCATCTGACATTACAAAGATCACTTAGCAGTCCAAGGAGTGCTCTCTATGATTGGATTTAACACCAGAATTAATCCTTCAACCTCTATAAGGTCTCTTCTTGATATGCCTACTCTATAACCTATGTTATTTATAGGCTGAGCAGTGCCACAGTTAGAAGGTTCAAAGTAACTGATGGCTAGAATGTTTACCTGAAATTAACATGTAGTTGAGAGTTGGAATTTCTTAAAATATCATTGAAGTCCACAACTGCCATCATTAATCATTTTTCTGTGTGTATATGTCTGTTGTATTGGGTTGGCCAAAAAGTTCATTTAAGTTTTTCTGGACAATGGCTCTAGTAGTGTTTAGTTTCCTTTAACTTCATTTGAAAGTTTTGTTAGATTGTATTGTGACAGCTGTCATATCAGCATGCATTAAAAAAACTTATCAAAATTGGTGAATTTTTCTGTAGCCATTTTAGTATTCAAGATGGAAGAAAATATGCAGCACTTTTAGTGTATTATGTTTTATTATTTCAAGAAAGGTAAAAATGCAACAGAAACACAATAAAAGATTTGTGCAGTATATGGACAAGGTGCTATGACTGATCAAATGTGTCAAAAGTGTTTTGCAAAATTTCTTGCTACTATTGACATTTAGCTGAATAATTCTTTGCTATGGGGCTGTCTTAGGCATTGGAAGATGTTTAGCAGCACCTCTGGCCTCTACATACTAGAAGCCAATAGCGGAAAGATAGCTGGCATACTCAAAATGTCCACATCAATAAAGGTATTGGTGCAAATGAAAAATATGTCTTTTATTTTCTGGAAAAATCTTTTATGGTCTCTTTGGCCAACCCAATAATACTGATGCCTTCCTTTCAAATAGATTTATTAGAAAACAGTTTCTTCCTCCCAGCATTCTTCTATTGAAGTTCTTATTTTAGCTTCTTTCTTTTGGTTTAGACTCATCACCATTATCTCCCAGAATATTTGGAATGTGTTTACAGGTAGAAGAGGAGAATTATGGGAGAGTGTGGGAGAGCCTAGCTACTTGGCTATATCCATCTTTTTTTCCTATCAGAGGACTTATAATTCTTGTTGTGAATTATCAGATATTCTAGGAGGCTGACCAAATGTTCATTTGGTAACAGTTTTTAAATTTTTTATTCCACCTAGTGTTATGCTAGGCATTGTCCAGAAGGGAATACATTTGCATTTTGTATGTTCTACAGATTTATCAGAATCTACTGTACTGACATGCCAATAGGATTATAGCATTAACCTAATACATGGACATTGAGTTCCTATCTTCAAACCTATTTATATATAATAATAATACAGAGATTCCACCCTCTATTTCCTTACAGGCTTTTTGTATTCTGCCACACCAGGAGCAGATATGTGCTTTGCTCGACAGCATAACACTTCTGATAATAACAACCAATGTTTGCTAGGAACCAATGGGAATATATTATTGCATCTCAATCCTCAGAAACCAGGGGCTATTGATAACCAGCCACTAGTAACTCAAGAACCAGTAAAGGTAAGTAATTTGACATCTACTTAAAATAATTCTCTTTCAGATTGCGAATAAATATTATTCTAGAGGTTTTAGCACATACGAAATTGTTAGTGGTTCATTTAATTAACCTGTCATGGATGGAAATCTCTTTGCATAGTAGATTTCCAAGAGAATATTTTATGATTCAGTACTTGCCTAGAAGCAGTGTAGTGGTCCTTAGAAATGTTCTTATTCTTACTTTCAACAGCTACTGTGAAAATGTAATTTCATATGTAAATGGAATTTTTTTCCAAAATAATATTTTTTATTGTCTGAAAGAAATCTGTGAAAACCAGACTTATTAATTCCAAGTGCTCTGATGATTTTTTTCAAATGAGTTGCTTTGAATTCCTTTTTTAAATAGTTTATTTGGTAAGTTAAAAATAAAAATTTCTCTTAGAAAATTTTTTTTCCAGTAACATGAAACTGAGTAGTGAAGTGCATTTGTCCTTCTATATTTATTTACATTCTGTTAAAACACAAGAGACTGTAATATTAAAAATTAGCATTTACATTTTATTCTAAGGCTACATCATTAACACTAGAAGGTGGACGATTAAAACGATCCCCACAGCTGATCCATGGAAGAGATTATGAAATGGTCCCTGAACCTGTGTGGCGAGCACTTTATCATTGGTATGGAGCAAATCTGGCCCTTCCTAGACCTGTAAGTATAGCCAGTAGTGTACCATGTAGAAGGAGCAGTCATAGATGAGGTCTTCTATTACTTTTATATATGAACTTCATTATCCACAAATTAGTTCTTACCTATGGTAGCAGTGTACTCAATACCAGTTCAAATCAGTTGAACAAATTTTAGGTTTCTTCTCATTCATTTATTTGTACATTTATTGACTGGTATATTGGGTACCAACCATGTAGTGATGTGCCTGTGGGAGTAGGTGGCATTTATACAGTGGAGGAAATAGTCACTGGACTAAGTAAAGTGAGGGAGTCATAAGGCTAGGCCAGCAGTTTTCAGCCTTTTTAATCTCATGGCACACACAAACTAATTATTGGGTTAGCCAGAAAGTTTGTTCTTTTCCAGGAGATGGCTCTAGTAGTACTTAGTTGTGTTTAACTTCATTCGAAAAATTTTTGTTAGATTGTATTGTGACAGCTGTCATATCAGTGTGTCTTAAAAAAATCTTATCAAAATCATTCATACATTTCTGGGAATATTGTAAATTGCTACACTTTGGTAGGCAATATGACCTATGTAGTTAATGGCATAGCTTCATACTTTTTGACTTGTAACTTCCAGTTTTAAGATTTGTCTTTTAAAAGACCATCATTCAGCCCTGGCTGGTATAGCTCAGTGGATTGAGCACGGGCCTGTGAAGCAAAAGGTCACGGTTCGATTCCCAGTCAGGGCACATGCCTGGGTTGCAGGCCAGGTCCCCAGTAGGGGACACATGAGAGGCAACCACACATTGATGTTTCTCTCCCACTCTATCTCCTTCCCCTCCCCTCTCTAAAAATAAATAAATAAAATATTAAAAAAATAAAAAATAAAAAATAAAAGACCATCATTCATATACATGAAATATGTAAAAGTGAAAAAAAATACAGTGTAAGGGTAGTAAAATTAGATAATACTTTAGTTTTTAAAATTTAATTTTGATATTACTACTTCTAAATGAAAGGGGAAAAAATATCCACTAGGAGTTCTAATCTTAGCAGATGGATTTAGGAGCAGAAACTGGAGTATATTTAAACCTATGTAATTTAAATCTATGAATTTCTGTAATCTAACTGAAATACAAGTAGTAAACTTATTAAACATTTTAGTTCAAAAATAAATCACTTTATATTTATTAAAACAACAGGTGATCAAGAATAGCAAGACAGAAATCCCAGAGCTGGAATTATTTCCTCGATACCTTCTGTTCCTGAGACAGCAGCCTGCCACTCGGACACAGCAGTCTAACATCTGGGTGAATATGGGTATGATGAGCCTGAGAATGTTTCCTCAGCATTTACCAAGAGGTAACTTAAGAATGCAGCAAGAATGTCATGTATTTCCTTTAAAATTTTTAAAATAAAAACCAAGTTGCTCAAAGTCTGGTGCCACTGTACCAGTAATCGCTGTGGGGCTTAGATCTATGGTCATGCGCAAGACTAGACAGCAATAGAGGGAAAATCTCATCAGGAAACTGGAAAGAGTTGTTTCTTTTCCTAGTTTGTAAAAATACAATGATAATAAATAGAAATAGATATTACATACTTTGTTTCTTTGAGAACAAATCATTGTAAATTATTTGCTTGACCTAAGTTAGAAACAGTCAATGACTTCTCTTTTCAACTCCACTGTTTGAAAAAAATTTCAAATTTTTAGAAGTGATTTCTTTGGCCATATCATGTTGGGGGGGGTGGTATATGGGGGCATGTTTCTTGGGCTGGTTCTTTTTCTTTTTCTTTCTTTTTTTTTTTTTTTGACAAAACATGATACATTTTTTATACTCAATCTGAGGAGCCTGTCTCTTATGGGACACAGATAATACAAAGCAAAGTAATATTTTCGAAAGTGAAAGTGACACATTTGCTTTGAAAAACACCAAGACTATCAATGGCACAAATAAGTAAGTTCCCATTTTAATATATTACATGTAAAAAGTTCCCCCTTGATTTCTCTATGAAATTAAGTTTTATTGATGGGTAGGACTTGCTCTATGTTTTTGCTTTGCAAAATTTGAAATGGTTCTTCAGCAGAAGTAATGAATTCATTCATTTACAGAGTCTCGACTTTGTGTTAAAAATTCCACAGTGTTTTATAATTAATATAATTTAGTATGCAAGAACTACCTATGAACCCAAACCAACCCTAACATACCATCCCTCCTGTGAAATCAAATAGGGTTATTTTAATGTCTTTCTTAAAGTTTATGTTCAGGTAACATATAGAAATTCTTACACATATTATTTGGCAAGATTTATAGCAAAGCAGTGACCTCTGCCTAACTAAACTTTGGGGAAAACATGAAAATCAAGAAGGCGTGAAATAGAACCTCTATGAAACTTTCGTCATTTAATTTCCCATTGAATAAAAGTATTTACCTTGCTTCCATGGTACCCAGAGCACATACCTTTTTCAGTTCTCTTTGAAAATAACATGAGAGGCAAAATGTGTTGTTGTGCTTTTAGTTAAGTATTCTTTGCAACTCTTGTGCTGATCCTAGATTTTTGCTGCTCTATAAATTCCACTAGATTTGTTGATGCTATTCAAAAGCACAAAACTATGTATAATAAGTGGCTGCCTACTTAATGAGCTGTCTAGAATTCAAATAAATTTCTTATGTGGCTTAGGACAATAGAAATTGACTTGGCCACTCATTTGCAAATGCTTCTGAATCCTAGAACTGAATAGTTATTATACTCCAAATTTGTTCTTAATTTGAAATTTTATTCCTTACTAATTAGTTGTGAAATCAATCATTAATCATTTTGAAGTTTATAAAAATATGCTTTCTTGCTGTAATCTTATAACTAATCCTCTGATTAATAATTATAGAAATTTGCTCTTGTGCTTTCTTTTAAAAGGGATTATCCTTTGCTTGCTGATAGAAAAAGATTTGCTTTGCTATGTGTTTAAAATTGATCATGATTGGGTTTTGTTCTGCCATAGTATAGTTTTTATCCTTCTCATTACCCAATTTATTACAGCTGTTTACTAGGCTCTTTTATTCCTTTTGTAATGACAAGTATACAAACCTTCCCACAGTTACAATGACTTAAAGGTAGCCTTTTTGATAGATGAAGCCACAGAAACCATCGTTTCTTAGATGATTTTTCAGCCTATTTTATGTGAGTAAATTCTTTTTGGAAGCTCTAAAAAAGCGGATGATGCCAATACTTTTCTCCAGTTTGTTTACTAGGTAAAGACTCAAAGTGCATTGAATAAAAGGAATAAAATTGAGCCACGACTGAATGGCTGGTAAACTACCTGGAACATATATAATTGGACCCTAGATGGATAATATTTATATGTTAAGTTTATTTTTGTTTTGGGTTTCTCAATAAACCATAACCTCCTATAGATAAGAGATGACCATTTTAAGCTATAGTTTTGTCTAGATTTTTGCCTGAATAGTTTAACCAGGGTTTAGCAGGTTGTTTTAGCAACCTATTTCCATAATCTCTTATCCTTTTATCCTGTCTTTTTTGAAGTATGTGGTTAGACTTGACATTTTCTTTCGACACTCTTCACTCTTTCCCACCTTTTTGTTTCCACCTTTTTCTTTCCACCTTGAGCCTTTCAGGAATTCAAGTTCATGTCTACTGCCATCTTATTGGGCAGGCAGACCATATGAGTTTTACCCTCTTCTACCTTCAAATAGGGCAATTTTTTTGGTCCCGGGAAGTTTATTGGCTTCATTTTAAAGCTGTGTTTGGCCACATAGAGTCTATGCCTACTTAGAATTTTAAGTAAAATTTTTATGTTAATTGTACCAGTATACCAGGTAATTGAGCCAATTAATGGCCTGAAAGTGATGGGATTAGTAATTCAAAGATAGTTTATTTTAAGAAAGTGAATCAGGCGAATCCAGTTATGTATCTGTGAAATTCAAATCCAGTCCCCTTTTATCTTTTCCACCCATATGCTGAGTTTTGATTTTGAGTGTGACCCAGCTGAGGGCAGCCAAAATGCTAATGCCTAGTGTTTGTTTATATTTCCCATCCTTCTGGGATCTGAGTACTGCCAATTATTTGAGTCTCTGTGATTTTGTTGCTTCCTTTCAAAGTTAAGGTTTCGGATTCCCACTAAGATACTTGAGCCTCCTGTCTTCATTTTAAAGTTTTATTTTAAAGCTGCTTTAGTTTATAAATATTAAACCTCTAATTCTCATTTTTCATCATTGTTCCCTAAAATAGTGTAATCCCCATTACTGAGGGGTGCTTTTTTAAACATCTGTCTTTTCCTCATTGTGATTACTGTGACCATAGGAAATGTACCTTCTCCAAATGCACCATTAAAGCGAGTCTTAGCCTACACAGGCTGTTTTAGTCGAATGCAAACCATCAAGGAAATTCATGAATATCTATCTCAGAGGCTGCGCATCAAAGAGGAAGATATGCGCCTGTGGCTATACAACAGTGAGGTAAGAGGCATCTCAGAGTCATGAAGGCACCTCCACTCAGAGACCCAGTGTTAAATCCATATTTCATGAGTTTGAGATTGCTGTCTATAGTAATTATGCTGAAAACCACACCAAGGATCTCAGTGAAATCTTCATCTTTTAAATTACTATATACATACATGTAGATATTTGTCACTGTATCATCATGGACAATACCACCTTTTTTTTTGAATCGTCACCCAAGGATATGTTTATTGATTTTATAAAGAGAAGGAGGGAGAGAAGAACATCCATGTGAGAGAGAAACATCAATCGGTTGCCTCCCGTACTCTCCTTGACTGGAGATTGAACCTAAAACCTAAATATGTGCCTTGACCAGGAATGAAACTTGCAATCTTTTAGTGTATGGGATGACGCTCTAATCAACTGAGCCACTTGGCCAGGGCGACAGTATCATCTTATAAAGATTATTATCATAAAGTAATAGAAAATATCCTTTTTCAACTAAATAGAGCTTATTTTTAATGTTCTGAAGTGATATACACATGCCAAAAATTTCAAACAATACAAAAGTATATAGTTAACATTCTTCCTTCCCATTCTCTGACCCCTGTCTTTCATCCTCCTCAGAGGCAGTGCTGTTAATTGCTTTATACACATTATGTTTTCAGATTATAATTGAAATTGGACCATAAGTAGTTTTAGCCAATTCTCTATTCCCTAGTTCCTTCTTTTTTACGTCCTCTTTTAGTCACCATTGAGAACACATCTCCTGGAACCACACTACCAGGGATTAAGTTCTGGCTCTGCCACTTGTTAGTTATGTAACCAGGGAAAAGTCACTTAACTCTATCTTAGTTTTCTAATGAGTAAATGGGGAAAATAATAATGTCTCCCTTAGGAAAGTTATAAAAAGTAAATTAATTAATCGTGTGAGTACTTTAAATGGGGCAAGCATAAACAAAAATGTATAATTCTACTGTATGACATTTGGTTTTACATTTTCAATTCCTAGTAAGTGATCAAGTTCCATCTTGATCACAAGCATATTTTCTGAATTTCATGCTGGGTAGTAAAGAAAATTTGTATAAGCTCTTCAGAAAATCTAAATTTCAATGAATTTTGGTTTGATGTATAATGAGCCTTCTTCTGATTTCCTAAAAATCCTGTATAACTTTGTTTTAGAGATATAAAGTACATGTTTACGAGTATACAGTTTTCCCCTCACTTTACCACCTAAATTACAAGTTTCTGAACAACTGTAGTATGCCCAATGTCTGTCACATTGGGTATGTAACTATAGAACTATTTTTAATTGTTACTCATTTTTATTTCCATATTTGCTTCAAGTTTATCAGTCAAATTAATAGAAGCCTTTCCTCCATACACAGAATTACCTGACTCTTCTAGATGATGAAGATCATAGATTGGAATATTTGAAAATTCAAGATGAGCAGCACCTGGTAATTGAAGGTACAAGAAAGAAGCATGCATCTATGTTAGATTTTTAGGGAGACAATTTAAAAATGTAGTTATTCACTAATAATCCATTTTATAATCTTTCCAACCTTTATTTGATCATTATATTCTTTATGGTAATTAAAATCCATTAAACCCTTCTATAATCCTACCTACTATTTTGATTACTTTATAAGAAAAATATGTCTATGTTCATTGTCAAGAGGTGGAAATGGTGGGTAGAAATGAGTAAACTCAGTTAAAAGTTTACAGAGTTTCTTAAAATTTTCAAGCTAGTTCTTTGAGTTTGAATAAGGAGACTAATTTTTTTTGCATAGTTAGTGACACAGGCTTTTATTAGTCATCAACACCGGTCACGCACCAACAGAGCTACTTGTATATTCACACATAGATTTATACTCATGTCATTGAAAACTTAGTGTGCCTTTTCCCATCAAGATTCATGGAAACATTACTAACTGCCTTTGTATTAAAATGAATAGATTATACTCATAGTTGTCATAATTTAAGAAAGAATTCTAATATTTCTAATGTATTAACTTTAAGAGCTTTAATTACTTCTTTGGGTGGTGGAGTATAATTTTAGTTTGGGTGTATAACTGAGGGAATAGCTTACTGATTAAATCTAACCAAGTGACTATAAAGTTCCCAATATAAAGAGTCAGAATGGTTTTAGTCACTTACTAAAAATAACTTGATTGTTTTTCTTTATATTTCCTGATTTAGAAATAGCTCTTTTATTCTTAACCAAAGCAGTCAAGTGGGTGTGATTTCAATGAATTCAAAATAACATATTCCTATCTCTGTCTTTGCAGTTCGAAACAAAGATATGAGTTGGCCTGAGGAAATGTCCTTTATAGCAAACAGTAGTAAAATAGACAGACACAAGGGTAAGTCGCCAGTGTATTATTTCTAAAAAGATTATCTTTAAGTCACTGGGTTTTTTTGCCCTTTCTCAACTATTGAAGTGTTAACTTTTGGTTTTCTACTCCAAAAGTGACTAGGCTACTCTTTATTTTTCTTTTTACTGAAGCATCAAATTTCTTTCTAACCTTGCAGTTCAATAATTATTTATTTATATATTTTTCCCAATACTAATAGATGTTTATTGAACTCATACTAAATAAGAAATGGTACAGAAATGGCCCTTCCCATACTGTGTCAAATTTTCTCCACTCAGCCCACAATCAGTAATGCCTTGCTGTTTCTCCTGAGCTGAGAAGGTCATGCTGTGTTTCAGTAGTTTTCTGTGTTATGCAGTCCTGTATTGTGTAGTGGTAGACTTGTTCTGAAGCCAAGAATCTCCTTGGAAAGCAGTGGGTAGCATGGTGGTGGACACTGCTAGTGGAACATTTGCTTCCTTGTAAGCAAGTGCTGAGATGAACACGTTAGTTCCATGGTGGTGCTGAACTCACCGGTTGCCCTAGTCATGGGCTCTCCTGAATAATCACCTGTGACACTTGCCATGGTCTCAGTGGCTTCTTTCACAAAGCTGGTGATGTTTGATTCTTCATCAGTAAAGAAATCAAAATCCAGGGTGCTTTCCAAATATGCATCAGTGGCTGAGTCTAGGGCAGTGCTCCAGCCTAGGATAGTGATAAACTCTGGCGGTGATCCAGTCCAGGTCATGGTCAAGTCCAGGCAGTGGTTGACTCTTGGTTAGTGTTAATGGCAAGGCATTGATGTTGTGTGATCATGGTGGAGGGATCAGGTAGGTTCTAGGACAACTGGATTCCCACATGTGAAATAATTAATTTGGACCACTACCTCACATTATATACAAAAAGTAATTCAAAATTGATCAACAACCTAAAAATCATAAAACTCTTAAGAAAAAAACATAAAGGTAAATCTTCATGACCTAGGATTTTGCAATGGATTTTTAGATATGACATCAATATCAAGAGCAACAAAAGAAAAATAGATAAATTGAACTTTATCAAAAATAAAAACTTGTGTATCAAAGGCATTAATAAGAAAGTAAAAGAACAACTTCCACATTGGGAGAAATTATTTACAAATCATGTATCTGATCAGGGTTTATTATCTCCAATATGTAAATAACTGTGTAATTCAACAATAAAAAGACAACTCAGTTTAAAAAGGACCATCAGATTTTCACAGATGTTTCTCCAAAGACAATGTACAAATGTGAAATAAGACATAGAGATGCTCAACATCAATAGTCATTAGGGAAATTTAACCAAAACCACAACAAGGTACCACTTCATATCTACTGAAATGGTTATAATCAATAAAACAAAAATAAGTGTTAGTGAGGATATGGAAAAATTGGAACCATCATACGTTGCTGCTGTTGGGAATGTAAAATGGTACATCCACTATGGAAAACAGTTTGGTGGTTTTACAAAAAGCAATTCAGAGAATTACCATATCCCCCAGCAATTTCACTCCTAGGAATTTACCCAACAGAATTGAAAATAGAAACTCAAACAGATATTTGGGCAATGTGGAAACAGTCAATGCCGCCAACAAATGAATGGATAAATAAAATGTAGTATATACATAACACAGAATATTATTCAGCCATAAAAAGGAATGAAGGTCTTTTTTTAAAAAAAGTTATAAAAATGTTGCATCGAATGTACATAACTGTTTAGTCTGTGATTATCTTACTACAGCTAGACTTCAGTTTTCATATTGTTTGTTCCAGTTCCCACAGAAAAAGGAGCCACAGGTCTGAGTAATCTAGGAAACACATGCTTCATGAACTCCAGCATCCAGTGTGTTAGTAACACACAGCCACTGACACAGTATTTCATCTCAGGGAGACATCTGTATGAACTCAACAGGTAATCTTTCTTGATCATTAACTTTCTATAGCTCTTAACTTTCTATAACTTTGATAAGAACTCATTATCACTTAAATTTCTTCTTTCTTTACCGTGGGAGGGAAAAGTCTTAACCTTATTTACTCTATTTCATATTAAATAAGGGCCAGCAGATACTTCTCTTATTTAAAAAAGATATTTTGATGTAAGAAAACAGATGCTAGGTATTTTTGTGCCCACATAATTACTTATGCAAATCTTTGGCAACAAATCTTTCTCTCAAACCTCTAGGACAAACCCCATTGGTATGAAGGGGCATATGGCTAAATGCTATGGGGATTTAGTACAGGAACTTTGGAGTGGAACCCAGAAGAATATTGCCCCATTAAAGCTTCGGGTAAGCAGTTAAAATAATATAAAAATATTTAAGTCCTAAGTAGTTGTTTAAGTAATTTTTTTCTCTATATGTTTTTTATGTTTAGTGTTTTAGTTTTAGTTTTAGTTTAACTATCTGTAGAATTTTAAAAAGTGGCAGGAAAAAAGAATGTAATTAATAGATAAAATTTTATATTACTATCACTTGTAGTGAATTTCAGTGAAGTTAGGATTATTTTTATTTAAAAACAAAGTAAAATTATGTTAAAAAGTAATAATTATAATAGTTAAAAATTTGACTACCACTTACCAGGCACTGTTCTCATTACCTATTGTGTATTAACTAATTTAATCTTTTCTATGGCCCTATAATATAAGGTGATGTTATTATCCTCATTTGTTAAAATGTATTGATCTTAGAAAGAAGAAAGGAGATAGACCAATTTGTTGTTCCACTTAATCTTCTCTATATGGCCCTATAACATAAAGTGATGTTATTATCCCCATTTTTTTAAGTTAATTGATTTTAGAGAGAGGAAGGAAGGAGAGAGAAAGAGAGAAATTGATTTTTTGTTTCACCTATTTATGCATTCATTGGTTGCTTCTTGTGTCAGCGGAAATTGAAATCTCAACCTTGGTTTATCAAGATGACGCTGTAACCAGCTGAGCTACCCAGCCAGAACCTATTCCATTTTATGGCTGAGGAACTAAGGCTCAGAGCAGTTAAATAGTTTGCCCAAGGTTGCAAGCTAGTTAGTAAGTCCTTACCATTAAACATGAGGCTGTTCTGCCTCTAGTAATAAAAATTAGGATATAGCCAGACAAGAAAGGTTAACTATAAAAGCGAACATTATAACAGGAACTCTTTTAATATAAGCAAATGCTGTTTTAATGTTTCTGCCCTAAATAACACCTGCATACCTAAAGAACTGTTTCCTTTATGATGCTGAACTAGGATACAATATTGGTCAAGTACTTTCGTTGTTGTCGTTTGAGATTAAGATTAGAAAGCTTTCATGATTATTCAAAATATATTTGCTGAAATAGAGACAGACTAAATACCATACTTTTTACCTTCTTATAATGCCTCTGGTTGAATTATGGGGCATGCTCATTCTAAATTTTATGCAGTAGCAAATAATGAGTTTTATTCCTCTTATATTTATAGTGGACCATAGCAAAGTATGCTCCCAGGTTTAATGGGTTCCAGCAACAAGACTCTCAAGAACTTCTGGCTTTTCTCCTGGATGGTCTTCATGAAGATCTCAACCGAGTCCATGAGAAGCCATATGTGGAACTGAAGGACAGTGATGGCCGACCAGACTGGGAAGTAGCTGCAGAGGTTTGTTTGTTTTGATTTTCTAATGTAAACAATAAATGTTTTGGCCACAAGTGTGTTTTGTACAACTTAAATTCTGTGATCAGAATTTTAGTATGAAAGTGAAAAATTTGTATTTCTCTGCTAAATTTTTGTGCAGTAATGCCAAAACAAAGCACCCTTGATGAAAATAGAAAAATGTAACCTTTTCACATTGTACACCTTTGGGAGAGGATATAGGAATTATTCAGTAGAACTTCAAGAGTCCCATAATTGCTAGCATAATATGTATAATGACCAACAGACACATTTTATTTGCTTCTTAATGGAGAAAGAACTTTAATAATCATCGTTATCATGGTATGAACAAAGAAAAAATAAGATTTTTTATCTGAATTTAATATTTTATAGGTTGAGCAGAAAGAATCACATTCTGTTGAATAACTGGTTTTCTCTACTATCCTAGTAGGCAATACATTTTCAATTATACATTTGAATTAAAAGTTTGTAGGCAGAAAGCTTTTATATTTTAAATGGATGTTAAAGATTATGTTCTTGACATTTAAACCTCATTTATTTAACCAGTTTCTTTGAATTTGTGTAGAAATACTCTTCTTTTCAATTTTGAAAAAAAATATTTTTTTCTCTAATCTTTTTCATTGATAGGCCTGGGACAACCATCTGAGAAGGAATAGATCAATTGTTGTAGATTTGTTTCATGGGCAGTTAAGGTCCCAAGTCAAATGCAAGACATGTGGTCATATAAGTGTCCGATTTGACCCATTCAATTTTTTGTCTTTGCCACTACCAATGGACAGTTATATGCACTTAGAAATAACAGGTAGGTCACAGCATTCTGAAAATTATTTAACTCCATTGTCTTTTACGTTTTCAAGCAGCCTGAGTTTGTAAGTATGGTCATTTGCTTATAATGCATTCTCATAAAAATTAATAGTCAGCCTGTTATAACCTAGCAGTCTAATTTCAGCCATGATTTAAGGTTTGAAAGACTTGGAATGTGGGTCCATTCTTGTGCCTATTGATTCCTCTGTTAGTTTCAAACACGCCAGAAGCTCTTTAAAATCTTGGAAAGCCATTCGCACTTCTATTTCAGATGAACGTTAAAAAAAATGAGTTCACTCAATATGACCCATAAGTACCATCTGAATATAAAGTGAAAATTCTAAATTGGAATGTTTGCTATTTCTAAGCCATAGGCGCATATACACAGTGTAAAACTTTCAGCGAAATCAGCATTTTACTTATAAAAGATCTTTTCTCTTTACTAGTTATTAAGTTGGACGGTACTACCCCTGTACGTTATGGACTAAGACTGAATATGGATGAAAAGTACACAGGTTTAAAAAAACAGCTGAGTGATCTCTGTGGACTTAAATCAGAACAAATTCTTCTTGCAGAAGTACATGGCTCTAACATAAAGGTAATATTATCTATTCTTTCTAGGAAACCCTTGATTCCATCCTTCAAAGAGCAGTTCTCTCAATTAATTATGATGTTAAATGACCAAGGGAGATATTAAAATGAAACAACAACTGAACAAAAAAATTGTCAAGTTTTCCACCCCAGGAACTAAAAAAACGGTTGTCTGCCAGGATAAAGGAGTCATAATGATGGTGGTATTTTTTAAAAAGGAGGTTATGTAAGCCCAAGGCTACCTGTGTGGAGTATTTCCCCCAGGGACTGCTGCTGCTACAATTGGTAGCTCTTCTGTATTACCACTGCCACTAAAGTTCTTAGGTTAAAGTGTTGTATGTATTTATGAATGCAGTTTTTTAGTATTTATTGATGAATGTATATATACCTGCCCTTTTAACATACTCAGAATTTATAAAGTAAAGACAAATTGACACAAATCAGTACTACATACCAACTGGAGAAACAAACAATTTAATAAATATATTGCTAACCCTAAACTGAGTTCCTACCATTGGTATTATTTATACTTAACCTTTGGGGTTTCTGAACAAACTCCTACCTTGTTGACATTTTGTCTATATGTAATACAAAGATGGGATCTCTCTGAGGATTTTGGGTATAGATGGTCTAATACGAAGGACAAAACTCAAGAAAACAGTTATAGACAACATACTTTTCTGTGGAAAGGGATAACAGTTTCAGTGAGGTTAGTTTTCTACCTTTCATCTTCCAGTATTTAAGAAATATTATTCACTCATCTTGTTTGTTTAGTGATGAAAGCACCTAAGGTATCACTTCAACTATATCATTTTCCATTTTATTTGAACCACCTCCCCCTTCTTATCTTGCCTCTTTTTGTACAGAATTTCCCTCAGGACAACCAAAAAGTACGACTCTCAGTAAGTGGATTTTTGTGTGCATTTGAAATTCCCATCCCTGGATCTCCAATTTCAGCTTCTAGTCCAATACAAACAGGTATGGTAGAACTAGAGTTTGTTTTCATTATTTTAGCTTTAAACACTGGTCTAAGAGTTATCATCCTCTTTATATTTATTTGGGCTAAAGTTATTAAAGCAAAAGAATTTTGGAGGCTGAAGGAAACCTTTTGATGATTTGACTCAAATTCTTCATTTTTATAGGTGAGGAACCTAAAATTCAGAGAACCTAAGTCACTAAGTTAAATAGATAGTAATGAGCTAATATACCACTGGAATTCAGATCTCTTTTTACTCTTCTATCTAATACATGGCAGCAGATGGTATGAAAAGATTATACTATCAGAAGACATGACTCCCTGGCTGCTGTGGCTCAGTGATTTGAGCACTGGCCTGTGAACCAAAGGGTTGCTGGATTGATTCCTGATTGGGGCACATGCCTGGGTTGCAGGCCAAGTCCCCAGTAGAGGGCACTTGAGAGGCAACCACATGTTGATATCTCTCTCCCTCTTTCTCCCTCCCTTCCCCCTCTAAAAATAAATAAATAAAATCTTTAAAATATATATATAAATAAAAGAAATGACAATAAATATAACCAAAAAGGAATTTGTTTATCTAACATTGCATATGATTTTATATGTCATCTGATGAGTCTTTTGGCCATTGATATGGTTTGTTTATTCATTTTTGTACTGGTGATAATTAGGTTCATTCCTCAATTTTAAAGGGCTTTGGAGAGAAGGAAGTTCCTCTCACTGGCACTTAATAGATAGGACTTATGGGTTGGTGGATGATTTTTAATATTGGTTTATTGTTTAGATCTTCACTGACCAATAGAACTCTCTGTAGTGATGGAAATTTTTTATAATTTTTACCATCCAGTACAGTATTCACTAGTCACATAGAATGCTGAACACTTGAAATGTGGCTGAGACTGAGGAAATGTATTTCATTTTAATTTAAAAAGCAATGTCTTTGATCAGTTGTAACAGATGTGCCACCCTGGTGGGGGTTGGTACTAATGGGGGAGGCTATGCATGTGTAAGGGCAAGGGGTATGTGGGAAATTTCTGTACCTTCTTTATTTTGCTGTGAATCTAAAACTGCTCTGAAAAGTAAAGTATTTTTTTAAAAAAGTGAAATAATAAAAAAAGGAAAAGCAACGTCTGGCTAGAGGCTACTGTATTGAACAGAGAATATTTAGAGGAGTGGAGAAATGAATTTTTAGAGAAGATTAAAAAGAAAACAAGTGGTGCAACTGTTTGCTTACCACAACATGGTTCCTGGTAAAGGTTTCTGCAAAAATTCTACGTAACGCTGTGACCTAAGATTGAAGTTCTTCATAGGCTGTAATAGACACTCAGTTGTGCCATGTTTTCTTGTGGAGATATTTTTTTAAAAAATTCTACTTACACTTTGCAACAGTTACTCTTGCTTTGTCATTTAGTCTTAAGTGTGAGTTATAAAAGTAAAATCTGAAATTAAAATCTTCTAATTAATCTACAGTTATTATTTGACATATAATTTCTCCTTTTCCTTTGTTAAAAGAGACTATACTATGAGTGGTCTGGGTCCTCACAATATTTGAGAAAAGATCAAAGATGGAAGTACCACAAACTTATGATGCTGTACTTTGAATTTGTAGATTTATCCTCTTCCCCATCTACAAATGGGATGTTAACCCTAACCACCAATGGGGACCTGCCCCGACCAATATTCATCCCCAATGGAATGCCAAACACTGTTGTGCCATGTGGAACTGAGAAAAGCTTCACAAATGGAATGGTGAATGGTCATATGCCATCTCTTCCTGACAATCCCTGTACAGGTTACATCATTGCAGTCCACCGAAAAATGGTTAGTTTAATGTTGGGCAACTTACTGCTGTTCTTGCCAGTGTCACTTGTGAAACACAGCCATTTCTGTCTTTGCAACTTCTTCATTGTCTGCACTTTCAGTATGTCGTGTATGCTATTGTAAATGATCACCGCCTATGTATGAAATGACATTTCTCATATATTAATCAGCAACAGGATAGCAGTACATCAGAACACTATGTTCTTTAAATTAAAGTTTGCGTCTCTTATATATTCATGTAGTCATGTATATCTCTCTGCCATATAAGTATGGATGCCTTTGAAGAAGGTTTTGTTTGTTTGTTTGTTTGGGGGGAGGTTGGGGACACCAAAAATGTATGATGGTGAGGAAGCAAGAGGGAGGCTTTTGGAGTGCTGGCTGCATTCTGTTTGATGATTTGACTAGTGATTACATAGCTGTTTGCTTTGTGCTAATTCTTGAAACATACTGCCTCACCCTGTTTGAATTAGTAACCCTTGACTAAAATGAGTTTCTGATCATATGGATGATGTTCTATGGACCATATTTCAGATACGACTATATGAGTGGACAGTCTAGAGAATTACAGGATACATTTGTGACTTGGAATTGTCTTTAAGCACAGCTCCTACTGGTCCCATCAGCTAAAATAATGGGTGATTCATGCATTTCCCATGTCTTTTTTTACCAAGCATTTTCAGATCATACATTAAGAACTCTGGCCCTGACCAGTGTGGCCCAGTTGGTTGGGCATCATCCCACCAAGTGAAAAGTCGCTGGTTGATTCCCTGTCAGGGCACGAGAGGCAACCAATTCATGTTTCTCTCATATCAATGTTCCTCTCCCTCTCTTTCTCCTTTTCTTCTCCTCTCTCAAAAATAAAAATAAAAGAAGAACCCTGATGTACTCTTAAAAATCCTTTTTTAGAAAACAGCTCTCTCTTCAATTATCATGTATGTGTTATATAAAGTGTATGGTACTTCTTATAACATTATGTACAGGTTTTTGTAATTATTAAACCACAAAGCCATATTGACAGGTTTAAATTTTCATCTTTTAACCAGTCCTCTATTTCCAGTTTCCTTTATGATATAGACAACTGCTTTTGGGAATACCTAAAATTGATTTTACCGTCTCTCTGTCCCAAGTCAGCTCCTTTTTCCCATTATTTCTATGAAAGACAACACCATTCTTCCAAGCTAAAGTCTGGAGGTGTTCTTAAATCCCTCTCCCATTTTCTTCTAAAACCCTGTATTCAATATATTACTGTGCCTTTTAATTCCTTCTTACAAAACACTAAATGAATTTATCATTTCTTCATTTTTATTGCCGTCTCTTTTTTCTGACATTTCTTTTTTTAAATAATTTTTAAAATTTTTCGACTGTAGTCAACCAGCCTACATTGTTACATTAGTTTCAGGTATATGAGGGGGGACCCAAAAACCCCAGAATTTATTACGTATAAAAAATTGTGTATTTATTCTTATACATTTAAACTTCGGTCACCTTCAAAGTACTCTCCATTTGATGTAATACACCTATTGAGACATTTGCTCCACTGCTCCAAACAGTTTTTGAACTTGTCGATTTTGATGCCTTTTAGTGCTTCTGCCTTTTTTTGTTTCACCTCTTCCATGTTGACAAAACATTTCCCTTTGAGGACTTTTTTCACCCAGGGAAACAAAAAAAAAGTTGCTCGAGTGAGATCAGATGAACAGGAAGGGTGGGGCGCCAGAGTCGTGCAGTTTTTGTTCAAAAACTACTGAACTACTCAGCACAATGTGGGGAGGTGCACTCCTAAATGGCCCATCATGAAATAGGCAAACACATTGAAAGGTCAGCAAAAAAGGTTCACTGAAGCCAAACCACAGCCTCTCACAACAGCGCCAGCTGGTACACTGATACAGATGGGTTCCTAGAGCACTAACCTAGCAGGGGAAGCTTGTACTACAAGGGGCCCAGCCTCCAGAAGATAATTCCATTTTGGGGGGTACCCCCTCATATAACATAGTGATTAGACATTTATATAACTTACAAACTGATCACCCCAATAAGCCTGTTACTCATCTGACATGGTAGGTAGTTATTACAATATGCCACTTTCTTCTTTTAGACACTTGATCTCATGGTTGAACTACATTGAAAGTTTTTCTTCTGTTCCCTTCTGCAAGGTAGAAAAAGAAGAGGAATAAGGCAAGGCAACATAGGCAAGAATATGCATAGAATAAAAGGAGAAATACAAAAACAGTGCATTGACACAACAACTAAAGGACAAGTCAATTTCAAAAAAGAGGAAGGGAGAGAGGGAGGGCGGAAAGACAGGTACACTGAGAAGAGTAGAGGAATGAGATTATTATTTAAATTTAGTGAAAGATTTTAATAATAAAAATATGAATAAAATAAAACTTATTTAGTGAAGTCATCTGAGAGTTGGAATGGAATAAAAGTAGAAGTTGGAGAAGAGAACAACTAATCTAAGTTTTTGGAATTTTAAAAATAGTTCTGAACGCTGTCTACATTTCTGTGAGTCTTTAATAATACATATGAAATGAGGTCTTAAAATCTTGGCTTTAGCTCTGGCTGGTGTAGTTCAGTGGATTGAGCACGGGCCTGTGAACCAAAGGGTTGCCGGTTTGATTCCCAGTCAGGGCACATGCCTGGGTTGCAGGCCAGTTCTCAGTAAGGGGACACATGAGAGGCAACCACACACTGATGTTTCTCTCCCACTCTTTCTCCTTCCCGTCCCCTCTCTCTAAAAATAAATAAATAAAAATATTTTTTTAAGGACCTTGTCTTGCTAAGCATAATTGAATAACAGCAAAATAAAATGCATGAGAATCTGAAATAGAAGTCTTCACTTAGAAACTAGCTAACCACTTAGTGAGTTTAAAAGTTGTTGATTTAGCTTCTCTGTTACATGAAGACGAACTTAAGAAATTAAATGTCCAGGTGCTTGGCAGCTGTTTTTAAATAATCCTGAGCTCCCAACAACCTATTACACTAAGTTTTTATTTTATTAAGCAGCCATTGCCAAGCTAATTTTGCACAGTATCTATTCGTTAAGGGATTTCATAAAAATCTTCTTAATATACTCAAAGCAAATATTTTTACATTTTACCTTGCTTTTAATTTGTCATGTATTTAAAAAATAAAAAAGACTTGTTTTATAAGTCTCCCAAAATTTTGGAGTCGCTGCTGTGTCAACAGCTTATTTTTTAAAAAGTGTATTTTAAGGGGCCCTGGCTGGTGTAGCTCAGTGGATTGAGCACGGGCCTGCGAACCAAAGGATCATGGTTCGATTCCCAGTCAGGGCACATGCCTGGGTTGCAGGCCAGTTCCCAGCAGGGGACACATGAGAGGCAACCACACATTGATATTTCTCTCCCTTTCTCCTTTCCTTCCCCTCTAAAGAAAAATAAAATAAAATGTTTAAAAAAATAATAATCTTAAAAAAAAGTGTATTTTAAGGGAACTGTGGTTTGTTAGCATGCTTTCTAGAGAAAGGGTTTTAATTGCTTTAAAGCCTTGAGCTACAAAACTATTACTAGTTTTTACGTATGATTCAGTATGTGTATAATATGTTTTATCAGAACAAACTAGTGTGAAAATATTAAATGCTGAAAATCCTAGTTTGATAGCTACTCTGAAATTGGCAGTACTTCATCCTTCCAGTGATTCCATGTAACAGTTCTCTTCATATTAATAAAGAGTGATAGTGACTATTTGAAGATGGTAGTAATAGCTGTTATTGGCAGGCATAGAAGAATAAAATGAAGGCATCAGAGGCCTATCTTCTCAGTTCTCTCTTCTCTTGTTTGTACATACAGATGAGGACAGAACTGTATTTTCTATCATCTCAGAAGAATCGCCCCAGCCTCTTTGGGATGCCACTGATTGTTCCATGTACCGTGCATACCCGGAAGAAAGACTTATATGATGCAGTTTGGATTCAAGTATCTCGATTAGCCAGCCCACTTCCACCTCAGGAAGCTAGTAACCATGCTCAGGATTGGTGAGTTCGGGGGATCAGCCTAGACCTGTGATTTTTGGGACCCATTGTATGTAAGATTAATCACTCTTTTAAGAACCATCCAGGGAAGGTGTAATTCAACCATTTAGTTTGATCTTTTGAGCAGGAGAGATTATACAGCTTCCTTTCATCACCTAGACATTCTAGTGTCTAATGATTCTTTCATTCACTAATCCTCCCTGCTAGTGCTTTAAATGCTTCAGATAATAGCCTTGACTTCTGTTACTGCAAAATAAACAGTATGAAATCACCAGGAAATTTGTGTCATCTCAACCCTCTGAAATTCAAGATGGGAGCGATAGGGTACATATCTATCTATATATAAACACTGAAAAAGTCTCATGCCATAACGGATAATTCAGTTGGATTATTTCTATACCATGTCATTTTAGTGTGGAATTATTTTATAAATCTAGTTAAAGAAAATAAACATCTCTCCCTGGCCAGGTTTCTCAGTTGGTTAGAGCATCATCCTGCTATGCTAAGGTGACAAGTTCAACCCCCCAGTCAGCACATATACAGAATCAACCAATAAATGCATAAATAAGTGAACCAACAAATCAGGGTTTCTCCCTCAGTCTCTTTCTCCCTCCTTTCCTTCCTCTCTGTCTCTAAAAATTAATTTTAAAAAAGAGCCCTGGCTGGTGTGGCTCAGTGGATTGAGCACCAAACTGTGAACCAAAGGGTTGCAGGTTTGATTCCCAGTCAGGGCACATGCCTAGGTTGTGGGCCGGGTCCCCAGTAGGGGCCACTCAAGTGGCAACCACACGTTGATGTTTCTTTCCCTCTCCTTCTCCCTCCCTTCCCCTCTCTAAAAATAAAATCTTTAAAAAATAATTTTTTTAAAAAAAGGAAAGACACATCTTCTGTTTTCTTTCCACTCCTCTTGCCACTGTTCTGTTTGATTGCCAAAAGTCTTTACTTCTAACAAACATTGGGATTGTGATACCTTATTTACATTTCAGTTGAATTGCAGACCATTTTCATGCTATCATGGTGCAAGTGAGAGTTCTGCTTGTATGTGAACTGTGTAAAGTTCTATTAGCTAATAGGTTATTTGTTGTGGTATGGGGTCTTTTGATGGTTAAATGAGGCTTACAATCTTAAAGGGAAACTTCAAATAATAGATAAGCAATTTAGTTGATAACTGTTATGTTTAGTAAACTGTTAGGACTTTTTCCAGGGCTTGTCAATGAATTGGATATGGAATATGAGGAAAAGAGGAGTCCAAGTTAGGTTTTCAACCAGAGCAATTGTTTGTGAGTGGTGTTAACTTTTAATGAAATGAGGAAGACTGGAGAAGGAGCAGGTTTTGGCAAGAGATAACAGGAATCAAACTAAATTCAAAATATGTTATATTTTCAAGTGGGAAATAGACTTAGTATCTTTGCTGGAAATATAAATATAGGTGTCATCAATAAGTAATTGGTGTTTAAAGCCCTGGGACCAGATGATACTGTTTAAACAGTAAAAATTAGATAGAGAAAATGCCCAAGATCTAATTCCTGATGCATTCCAGCATTTAGAGGTTGAAAAGAGGAAGAAGAGGCAACAAGGGAGACTGAAGACATTCACACATGCCTTAGGGGAATGGAGATTAAATATAGTGGTTTACATGGAGAAACAGCCAGACATCACCAACAATATGAGGGCTATCATTTTGGACTAGTTAGTTGAATCAAGAGAAAAATATAAAGGACAGAATGAGACCCTGCACTTGGCTGTGAACTACATCAATAGGTTCCTTTCGTCCATGTCTTTGCTGAGAGGAAAACCAGCTTGTGAGCACTGCTGCTATGCTGTTAGCCTCAAAGTTAGAAGAAATATATCCCCAGAAGCAGCAGAATTTGTGCACATTACAGATGATACCTACACCAAGAAACAAGTTCTAAGAGTGGAGCTCCTCATTCTGAAAGTCCTTGCTTTAGACGTGGCTGCACTAGCAGGAAGTCAGTTTTTCACCTAATACTTTCTGCATGAGCAGCCTGTGAACTACAAAGTTGGGAGAGTTAAGTTTGAGAGATGCTGACCTGTACCTTAAGTGTTTGCCATCAGTTTCTGCCGGAGTGGCCTTTCATCTAGCACTCTACACAGTCACAGCACAGAGCTGGCCTGAATCCTTGGTACAAAAGACATGGTGTACCCTGGAAAGTCTGGAGCTTTGTGTCCTGGACCCTCATCAGGCCTGCCTGCAGAGCACCACAGCACACACAGCAGTCAGTTAGAGAAAAGTATAAAAACTCCAACTACCCTGGTAACCAGAGATACCACTTGAGTAACAGTGAAAGAATACATTTGTTTTCTAAGGTTTTAATTTTACAATAATTTCTGAACACAAAAGCTATAGTCAAGAACAAATTATGGTATCTATTGCTTTTTAAATGGTTTTAATTATTGTGTATCCTTTGTACATGTAACTATCTTAGATATGTGGCTAATTTTAAAGCTAATTTTAACTTTTTGTTAAAGTATTAAGATTACAACTGTCACGATAAGAATAAGAATTAATAGATTGATTTGGAAAACTTGGTTTGTAGATCAAATAAATAAATAAACAAACAAATAAAGCTTCTAAGCCCTGGCCAGGTAGCTCACTTGGTTAGAGCATCGATCCAATACACCAAAGTTGTGGGTTCGATCCCTTGTCAGGGCACATACAAGAATCAACCAATGAATGCATAAATAAGGGTAACAACAAATCAGTGATTCTCTCTGTCCCTCTTTCTTTCTTTCCTCCCCACTCCCTTTCTCTCCCTCCCCCTCTCTCTAAAATCAAGAAATAAAAAAAATTTTTTTAAAGGTTTCTAGCCCTGGCTGGTGTGGCTCAGTAGATTGAGTTCTGGCTTGCAAACCAAAAGGTCACCTGTTCGATTCCCAGTCAGGACACATACCTGGGTTTGCTGGTCAGGTCCCCGGTTCGGGGTATGTGAGAGGTAACTGATTGATGTTTCTCTCGCACATTGATGTTTCTTTCTCTCTCTCCTTCCCTTACCCTCTTTCTAAAAACAAATAAATAAAATCTTTAAAAAATAAAATATGCTTCTAAAGAAATAGTCAACTTTTCTAAAAATCACTATGATCTTTCAGTTTTCTGTGGTGTGTCAATGTTCTTGTCATGGAAAGGTCTAATTACTTTAGTTTAATGTGAATTAAATCTTCTGATAGGATTAGGGCTGAAGGATAATTGGTGTTTGATTAGATTATCCTGTAAAATTTGTGTGGCCACATGAACCCTCAGAGACATTAGGCGGTCTAGTACATCTGTACTTCTGTAAGCAGGGATACATCATGGGAACCGTGAGTGTGGTTGGTACAGGGTATAACTAATGGGTTAGGGGAAGTAGCATAGAGCTGAAAATGTGAGCATACTGCTGTGACAAATGCCCCTTCCCAGGCTTACGTCACGGGAAGATGAAAAAGAGTTGAGACTTCAAATCAGAAATGTTTCTTACACTCTTTGGTTTATGTTCTGTTTCAGTGATGACAGTATGGGCTATCAATATCCATTCACTCTACGAGTTGTGCAGAAAGATGGGAACTCCTGTGCTTGGTGCCCGTGGTATAGGTAAAGTGACCTTCTGCAAAAGAAAATTTTCAGTGAAATTGCAGCTTCAAATATTATACATTTTTCATAAGATTTCCAGGTTTCAGATGTAACAATGAATAATGAGAAACTTGAAATAAAGTTGAGAATTGTTCATTCATTTCTTCATTGTGAATCTGTAGCTTACGTTTTACTCTTGAGACATAGCTGGTTTTATAAACTCTACAGTCCTGTCAGATTCATAGTTTACGATCAACATTTATTTTTCTCTGCCTTCTACTCCTTAATTATAAATTAATTTAGCAATTCTGAGCCCAGTAGAGCGTAGTTTATTTACTAGACCTTGCTGGAAGTCTATTTGGGTTTTTAGAACAGTTACAAAGATTGATTGGTCAGTATAATTCCAGGTTGGAAAATGCCCGAGTACCGAAGTCAGCCTTCAGAAGACTGATAGACTTAACAAATTGAGTTTAACATAGGCATTGGAACCGTGGCTTCGTCATGGTCGCTCCCCCACCCCATACATTTTTATATACATTTATTTAATGTGCCATTTTACAAAAGGAAATTGGTGGTGTTGTACCAGATAAATTGTCTGCAGAACGTGAAATAACTGAATTTAGAATTCCTTAGGGGTGTATTACCTCAAATACCCAATTCTCATATTATTTCTTTGCCACAGAGACTTGATAATTGATAAGCAGGATTCCCTGAAATACTAATAATTATTAATACATATTTATAAAGTTATCAGTCTGAAGTAAGAAGCCCATAACAAGTTGTGAAGCCCAAGAAGGAATGTAGAGAAGTAGAAAGGGAGAATAATTCTGATAAAGAAAATTTTATTTACTTTATAATTATTTTTTCCTCAGTATATTTTTCCCCCTTTAGATTTTGCAGAGGCTGTAAAATTGACTGTGGGGAAGACAGAGCTTTCATTGGAAATGCCTATATTGCTGTAGATTGGGACCCCACGGCCCTTCACCTCCGCTATCAAACATCACAGGAAAGGGTAAGTGCCCAGGGCCACCATAAGGTGGTGGTTTTTATATGTAAAAATTTTCACAGTTTCACTATTTCTTGCCATTTCTGTTTTAGATAATTTAAGTACAACCAGAAAAACATTCATTGGCATTCTCTGTGACATTTTATTTATTGACTTGATTGCATGGATGTTTCTGTTTTCCCACTTCTAGAGATAATTGTATTGGGGCTTTCAAGTTCAAAAATACTACTAATAAGTAAATCTTGTAACAAAATTCTAGATGTAATTCAGAAGTCATATTCTCTGGCCATGACATACCAATCAGTAAATATCTCACTGCCTGTTTATTAATTATCATTATTATTATTATTATTATTACTATTATTGAAACTATAACACTTGGTAACCACAGTTACTTAGCTCAAATGCATCTCTGCTATAGCTGCTACCTGTAACAGGTATAGTGATTAGAAAAATTAGAGAAAAGATTGAATGTTTCAGGACTGGACAACTTAGAGTACATCTCAATGGCTATTCACACTTGTATATTCCTTTACTGCCATGCTCTGGCCAGAGCAATTTTTAAATTTTGAAAATATTACTTCAAAAGAGAAGAACAAGTGCATTTGTAAAAATGTTTGCCAAATACTATTTGAAAAATAGACTGACTAGGTAGCTTGTGGGTAGAGATAAGATGAATCTGATGAAGGGACAAAAAGCTATAGAATCAAAGGAATTTTTGCCCCGGCTGATGTGGCTCAGTGAATTGAGTTCTGGCCTGCGAAGTAAGTGGTCACTGGTTCGATTCCCAGTCAGGATACATGCCTGGGTTGTGGGCCAAGTCCCCAGTAGGGGGTGCATAAGAGGCAACCCACACATTGGTGTTTCTCTCCCTCTCCCTCCCTTCCCCTCTAAAAATAAATCAATAAAATCTTTTTTTTAAGGAATTTTTTTAGTCACATGAAGAATGGTAGTGGCTTTTGCATTTATGTAGCTCTTGATGGAAATTTCCTTTACTTTTTCTTACAGTGTTCCCTTTAGATAGGTTCATATTGATAATTGACTTTTCTGCCTTTTTGTACTATTGAGGAGTAGGAAAACTACCAATTCCAGAGCTAGTTTGATAGTTCCCTTTTTGGGTCTCCCTCATTATGTCCCCACAAACCCCAAAGCTCCTGGCAACCCTCACTAGCAAAGGACAAGTATAATTTGTGGGTACTTGCCAAATAAAAGGTCAGTGGGCTAAAGGAAGTCAAAGAGCAGTTAGTCTAGTAGATCATGCTCACTGAAGCAAGGTAAGTCAATAACTTCAACCATGCTTCATTTGAAGAGGGAAAATTTTGGCAATTGATAGAAAGATTCCTAAATCTTTGTCAGCACAAGACACTCCTGTCAAAGATGAAAAATTATTTGGCTCTGTAAATCTCTTTCCTTTTTTAACAAGCCCAGTGTCAATCTGAAAAATTCTGGAGGACATCCCTCTAATAGGAAGAAAGGCTTACGTGACCTGTTAAATCTCACCCCATTTCCACTTTCAGTGCTGTTAGGACACCATGGAAACCAAATTACAATTGAGATATTTTGCCTTGCTGGGAGGTGGAGCCACATGACTGATTTCTTTCTATGTAGTATCTCTTCCTACATGTGGTTTCTGTGTGTGCTTGGGATGTCACGTAGACAAAAGAGGTGGTTTAAAGAGTATTGCCTGTATGCTTTATACTTTCATTTATCCTAGGGAAATACTCTGTATTTGCTGACACAAATCTTTATTGTAGCATTTTTTAGAATAGTAAAAAATTAGCAACAAATTATATTTGTTCCACATTAGAGTAAATAAAGCATGATATAGTAATTGGATAAAATATTATGTAGTCATTGAAAATGATGATTACCAGGAGTTTTTGCTGACATATATGGGAAGATACTTACGGTATCATGGTTGTTTTCTTCAAAAGGAAGGCAGAAAGTTGCATATACTGAAAAATCTCTTCAGTATTAAAAAGTACTATTTAGAAAAAGGACAGAAGAAAATATTTTGACAGTGTTTGCCTTTGTATTAAGAATATAAAAGTTTCCTTGCCTTTGTACATTTTTTGCTGCTTTCCAAAATTTCTATGTGAATGTTTTATTTTTTTAAGCAGAAAATAAATAGAGAGGCAAGTGCTGTCCCCCACCCGACCCCCAATTTGGACCTCACATTCCTCAATAGAAAATTAAACTAGGTCACTTCTTAGAGCTCCCTCTTTTTCTAATAGTCTTATAATGTATGAAAGCTATTACTTCATTCCTTATGTTTTGGGTTAAGGATGACTTTTCAAGCAACTTAGAAAAAGAGGAAGAGGGTGCCAATAAGTAACTTAGAATATTTGAATAATAGTAGAAAACCTGGCAGTGGATTTCAAGAGGTAAAGGGAGTCTTTGTCATTTAGGGAAATTTTGTTGATAAATAAAAATTATTGTCAGTCTACAAATTTGGTGGGGTTTTTTTAAATCAGTCTTCCTGTCTCCATCTAGCGCTATAGCCTGTGTGTTCTATAGAAAATATAGTCAATAAAAATCAACATTGTGTACTAACTTACTATGACGTGTGGTTGGCCATAAAGCACCCTTGATGTAGACCTAACAGAGGTACTGTTTAACTGGTTAGGAGAAAAGAGACACCACTGAATTGGATGCATCTCTTTTCCTGCTCTGATTCCAACAGCCATGATACAGCATGTTTGTTTGTTTTGAGAATGTTAGCTTTTCCTTTGGATGACCAGATCTAAAGATAATGCGAGTCAATATCAGAAAAGAAATCAGTGACCCAAAGTCACGCCATATATCCCTTTCTGAAACAAAGGAATTTCCTCAAGTTCTCCCTTTTAAATGAGCTCTTTCAAAACGGATGCTGGTACAATGCTAAAACCCTTAACTGCATGGTCAACCTCAACCTTGATAGTTTAAAGAAGCATCTGGCAGCCTGTGATTCAGTCATTCTCTCATGTAAGGAAAAAGACACCCCTGACAACCTATTCTAAACTGCTTGTCCTGAGAAAGCTAATTTGCAATTTAGGGAGCCCACTGTTCCCATTGTTAGTTCAGGAAGAGAAACATAAGGGAAATTGCCTCAGGCAAAGAGAACCAGTTCACTTTTTGAAGGAAGGAGTAGTTACGGGAGTGATGGACGTGTGTGTGACCTTTGCCAGAAAGAGAGCATTTATCGTTCGACTTGTATTCCAGACTCCACCCTGGGATGAAAAGATCCCTGTGTGAAGTCTCATGGTAGCATTTGTAGTCCTCATACTGTGCCTCCCCTGCCATGGTTCTTGATTGCTTCTTAAGTGACAGCCAAGTATCAGAGAGGGAAAAAGTCTTTTCTGTTGCATTCTAGGCCCCTGCTTCTCCCCCTCCTCCTGATCCCACGCCACCTCCAACACAGTCTTACACACCTACCCCCTTTTGCTCTCTCTCCTTTCTTATACCTATCATCTTCTTGCTCCAAAGCCTAACATGTTGGTTAACAAGAACCACAGAAGTTTGGCAGGTATTTGGGACCTTCTCAACAAAATCCGGCTCTTTTGAGCCTAATGCGTTCTTTTATTGCAATCTCAGATAAAGAGGCCCCGTGAGGTAGGGAGATAGATAATGATACACATTGTATTCTGATGACTCTGTGTTACATGGTGTCAATATGCAAATGAGTTGTATCCTGTGGGGTCTAATGTCCTGGTGTATTGTTTTCTCATGGAGAGCTTTTCTGTACTTTTCTTAATTCAGTTCTAGCATCTGTGTTCCAGTGATATTATTTCTCTAGCCTCTGTACAGCTTGCAGAATGCTAATAACATTCTTTCTAGTTAAAAAATAAAAGACCTAATCTGAACACCCCTAACTTGAAGGCCAACTCATATGTAAACTGTTTTAGAATTTCAAAATTATAAAACAAATAAGCAATTTCTAATTTGTTTTTGTTTTCATCATTTTGAACCATTCAGAAATTTTTCAAGAAGAGCTATGATCATATAAATAGAAATTTAATCTAGGATATTATTGATGTGATGCTTGTGAATAAATGTGCAGATGCTGTATTCGCTCAAAAGACTAAAGACTTAGTCTGGGTCGTATTTTCTTTTTTATTCATGTAGAATAAAACAAGGGTGAATCACCTAGAGAATGATGCATAGCCAGGTGACCATTTTAAACTCCCTCCTTTTCTCCACCCCCACTTTTCCCCCATTCTTCCTATTCTCCCAACTTAGGTTGTAGATGAGCATGAGAGTGTGGAACAGAGTCGGCGAGCACAAGCTGAGCCCATCAACCTGGACAGCTGTCTCCGTGCTTTCACCAGTGAGGAGGAGCTAGGGGAGAATGAGATGTACTACTGCTCCAAGTGTAAGACCCACTGCTTGGCAACCAAGAAGCTGGATCTCTGGAGACTTCCCCCTATCTTGGTATGTCACAGTCCTGCCTCTGAGAGAGCAAGAGGCTGGCAGAAAGGAAAGAAATCATAAACAAATAGATTTTACTATTTTTGAGAATAAAATCCTCCCTGCAATAGTGCTTAAAACACTTTTGCTGTGCACAGATGAATTGTTCTACAGATATTTGCTACTTCATGCTACTAAAGAGCAGACAGCAGAAAAAGGAGAGAAAAGTCATACAGACTTTTTGAGCACTTCTGGCTCTAGGGGGAGAGGAAGCTTTAAGCTCATCCTTAGTAGTCTATAGAAAAGCAACTCAGCTTGGAGCCTCCAGTTGCATTGTGCTTGGTCACGTGGCCATAACACACTTCTGAGTTAAGTGTGTGTGCACAAGCACACAAATGCAACAGGGCTTGTGTGTTCTTTTCAATTCGGTTTACTTCTGTCTTCTCCTTTCATGGATTAGGAGACTCTTCTATTGTTTGTCAGGAGAGTTTGAAATGGCACATCTTCCTATTCATTTAAGAAAGCTTTTTCTTTAAGGGTGGAAGTATCATAACAAGTGGAACTGTAAGGCAGTGGTATCTTTCAACCCGATATTATATGCGTTTTTTAATTCATGTCTGTCTTCTTTCGAATACTCTGTGAATGTAGGGTTTTTTCTTTCCTTAATCCAGAACAACTTCCCATGAAAGAACACACAAGTAATTAATACCATTGGTTAGCCAGCTCTAAGGATTGAAACTCGGAAGGGAAGAAGAAGGCTGGGGCATTCACCAGAGTCTCCTTAGAGAGTGTTTGTGAATGCATTATGTATGACGTTGGAGAGAGATAGAGGTCAGTGGGGGTCATGAACCCAGAAAACAGAAGAGGACATGCAAATATAGGCTCCAAGAATGTTGAAGAAGTTTAGAAAAAGTTAGATATACACAGGCTATGGAATTAGGGAGATTACCATGTTAGCCATAGAGTTAAAGGACAGTGGCCCTACTTATAACTGTGTTACCTAATAAAATGAATTCTTTTTTTGTATCTTCAGAACCCTTTAACCCAAGTGTTTTCTACCTTTTCTTCTCCAGATTATTCACCTTAAACGATTTCAGTTTGTAAATGGCCGATGGATAAAATCACAGAAAATTGTTAAATTTCCTCGTGAAAGTTTTGACCCTAGTGCTTTCTTGGTACCAAGAGACCCAGTTCTCTGCCCACGGAAACCACTCACACCCCAGGGGGATGACCTCTCTGAGACCAGGGTTCCAGCAGGAGAGGTGAAGAAAGTGGATGTGCAGAACTCAGCGGGGGAAGAGGATGGGCTCTTGAGGAAGAGCCCGTCCTCACTCAGCGCAAACATCATCAGTAGCCCTAAAGGTGAAGAAACCTGGGGGGACTTCTTGAAGCCCATGAGACCGAATATGTATTTGTAAAACTCCTTAGGTCCTTAGTCTAAATAGTATTATTTTAAACTGAATCTAACCTAAGTCACATTTCCACTATTTTCTAAGTTCCTGCATGGTAATTTACATTTTCAGGACATTGCCGCATTTTCAGGGCTTGGCACTGAGGAAGACAAGAATGTAACTTATTAGTTACATAATTGGAACTAAAAAGTAGCTAGTCAAGACTCCCGATCTTTACCTTTATATGTACACTTGTGAAGGTGGTTTCAAAGCTAACATTTGGTGACAGGTTTAACTTGTAGCATTTGTATTTTATGAATCTTTCCTTCTCTCTTTGACAGGTTCACCTTCTTCATCAAGAAAAAGTGGAACCAGCTGTCCCTGCAGCAAAAACAGCAGTCCTAACAGCAGCCCACGGACTTTGGGGAGGAGCAAAGGGAGGCTCCGGCTACCCCAGATCGGCAGCAAAAATAAACTGTCGAGTAGTAAGGAGAACTTGGAAGCCAGCAAAGACAATGGGGCTGGGCAAGTTTGTGAGCTGGCTGATGCCTTGAGCCGGGGGCACGCACTGGGGGGCAGCCAACCTGAGCTGGTCACCCCTCAGGACCATGAAGTAGCTTTGGCCAATGGATTTCTTTATGAACATGAGGCATATGGCAATGGCTACAGCAATGGGCAGCTTGAAAACCACAGTGAAGAAGACAGCACTGATGACCAAAGAGAAGATACCCATGTTAAGCCTATTTATAATCTATATGCAATTTCGGTGAGTGGTTTGTTGTATGGTTTTCAGAATGATCTGCATTTTTCAGTGGTTTTTTCTTCCAACTTCATTATTCATTCATCATTTTTTCAGGGCTTTCTTATTTGCTAGGCATTGAGCGTGGTGATAGCCAAAATTAGCAGCCAGGTATCTTGGCCTTTTGGATAAAATCCAAGAAGCTCACAGAGTAATGTGAGGAATAGTCATGTAATCATTATAACTGGAGTCATAGCTTCAAGTTATTCACAGTTATGCTTTCCTAAGGAATGTTTGCTTTCTAAAAGAATAATTACAACTTTAAAATTTTTAGATTTGGAGCTTTTGAATTTTGCTTTTAACATACCTCCACTTTCTTCTCTCTTACAGTGCCATTCAGGAATTCTGGGCGGGGGCCATTATGTCACTTATGCCAAAAACCCAAACAGCAAGTGGTACTGTTACAATGACAGCAGCTGTAAGGTAAGTATCCAGTCTTTGAGTAAAAGAAACAGAGATATGAACAATTCCGGGGATATTTGTTGAAATAATGGACTTTCTCCTAAATAGGAATAGAATTTTCTGTTTGAAACGGTATCTAAATACCATTAGTATTGAAGGGACAAAAGTGATATGCAGAGGAGAGAATGTAAACATGAGTAGTAAGGGGGGAAGTTCTCATCTTTGGAGCTATTAATGGGTTTGATGGGGGGTTCTGGTCATTCTTCTTAACTTGTCTATAGTCAGAATATTTTCCCTAAAATAGATACTGAAAATAATGGGGTTTATTTCAGGGACAGTTAGGAGACAGCCAAAATATTAAGCTAATTGAAGGAAACAGGTTTAGTAATTAAAGAGGGTTGGTACTCCCTTTCCTGGCAAGGATTAGGAGCCAGCCAAGAGATGGCTTTTTTACTGAAGACTTTTCTTGTCCCTTCAGGAACTTCACCCTGATGAAATTGACACCGACTCTGCCTACATTCTTTTCTATGAGCAGCAGGGGATAGACTATGCACAATTTCTGCCAAAGATTGATGGCAAAAAGATGGCAGACACAAGCAGCATGGATGAAGACTTCGAGTCTGATTATAAAAAGTACTGTGTGTTACAGTAAAGCTACCACTCTGGCTGCTAGACCGGCTGGTGGTGAGGGAGATGACTCCCAGTGGCTAACATTTGGCGAAAGCGTCACTGAAAGGCAAGCTAAATGTAGTTATTTTATCCTGTGACCCTGAAGCACAAAATAAAAATCCTAATTAAAATAATAGCAGTTAACCTAACAGTAGTAATAATTTGGTTTGGAAGTGTCTCACACAAGTTCTTGACCGTTAGCCTGTAAACAAAAGGGTTTGGCACCAGCCACCTGGGACCAAGTAAGAACTAAATTGTGCTTGTTCAGATATGAAGAAATATGTAGTGAGTATAGAGTTTACCAATGATCATAACAAAATACTAAGAATTTCCTTGGAGTCAAAGTAAAACAAAAAATTATAGTGTTGTCTGGGGACGACATGATACGCTACCTCCTTTTTCCTGAAGTTTTATTCCATTATATTGACGAGTGGAGAAAGCAAGATCATGAAGGTGTGCAAAGGATTCTTATGGCATGGACACAGATTTTTCCATTTATTTTTTAAAGCATTTCCCACTTTTTATGTCTTTCTCGCTTTTTGTTTTTGTCGTGTTTGTGTTTGAGACATAACCAGTCATGGTGGCAGAGCCATATAGTAGTCAGTCAGTCTGAAAGGGGGAACCTCGTGCCTAGAAGGGCCGTGTGCCTTCTACCCAGGGCCTTGGTTGGAGACGCTATAAGAAAAAAAAGCATCCTGGGAAATGCAGCTAAAATGGCCCTCCAAATAGAGGCATCTTACTTTGGAGGATACTTTAAGTGTCCTCAAAAATGTATTCCACACCCACTGCTGAGTGTGATAGGGTAGTTGCCAACATTTGCACCATCTTCACTTGCACATGTTGCACAAAGAGCTTCTGAGAGGGAAAATGGCATTAAAGCTAAATGGTGTTTCACAATTAGTGGTATTTTACTTTGTTTCTTTGTTTTGCACTTTAAAAAAGGAGAGAGTACATACAAATGAACTTTTCAAAACTTGTTCATATTTGATGGCTATAAGGGCTATAAATTAACTTGAATGGGGTATTTTTCCCCATCATATTAAGTATAAAAACAAAATGCATCTCAAACATTGATAGTGTGTATTTTTTATGAAATTCATGGTTTTAGAAGTAAGCTCCTGTTTTCTTTGCATGTTCTTTTTTTTATTTTATTTTTTTTTGAGTTTGTCTTTAATTTCACAGTAGTGGTCACCAAAAGTCATGTTTCTTTGCTCACTTTATTTTTTCCTCTGATAATTCAAAACTGGAACAAAAATATAAATGTTATTTATTTCAGTCAGCATTTTTTCTTGTTTAAAATATATATTCAAAGTAAATATCTCACTTTTTTTCAGTCTTTTTGTATTCACCTGGACCCTAGAAGTTAGTTCTCATTCATTGTCAGATTCCATTTCCCTCCCTTCCTCATAGACAGTAGATCCCCACGTAATTTAGCATTTGTGTTCTGATATCTGAGGCCAGTTACTACCCAGTTCTTCTCATAGCACTTGGAAAGGTTACATGGCTTTCTAAGTTGAAACCCTGTTCAGAAGACTATAACTGCAAATAGGAAGGAGTGGCCTAAATGGTATAATGTGATGAAGTCAGACAAAATGCAGACTTTATAGTTTCATGATTTTCAGTATATAAAATCTATCCATTTCTACCTAGATGAGTCCCATGAAAAAAATGGAAGATTTTAAATAATCTCCTTACAGATGTTTTATTTAAACAGGTAGCACAATCTACTAATGTTGTTTGATCTGTGTTTGTTATATTGGTTGTAATTAATTTTTTTAATTCATGACTAGCAGAAAATTTATTAAATTAACTATTAACTACATTCACCTTGTAAATTAATGTATAAAACTTGTTGACAATGCACTGACTTTAGAAAGATGTTAATGTACATACATAGAGTGTAAATAAAATAGTGTTGATGTACTAAAATATGAACTGTATAAAAAAGTATCGGTAATTGTATATGGAGTGTACCCATTTATCTGTAACTATTATCCAGACAAATTAAATACTGTGGATGCATCTATGTGCTCTTTTTCCTCTACACAAGTTAACACTGAAAATGTCAAATTCTTTAGCCTTTCTCTCTGTGACCCTGTTTTAATTCCCCTACTTGAATAATACCTCCCTCCCTTAGAGAGTAGATACTCCATCTCTGAAATAATAGAAACTGTATTTGAGGTAGAACAAGATACCTACACTGACCAGGTAAATTGATTTAAACTTCGCTCACATCCCTGTTAGAAAATTACTTGGAAGGTGTTGAAGGGGGTGGGGCAAAGGGCAGAGAGCAGATGGTGAACTGAGATAATATGAAGAAAAGTAAGACACCTCATTTGTGTAATGTCTCGAAATGATTCTGAGAAACCAGGATTGTCTCTCTGGGAGATCTCCAAAGAGGCAGTGGGCAGCATGGAGGAGGGCCGAAGATTTAGAGCTGGAGGTCCTTCACCCTTAGCCCCTATTTGTCTACCTCTAAAATTAGAATACTGCCCTGGCTGGTGTGGCTCAGTGGATTGAGTGCCAGCCTCCAATCCCAAAGTTCGCTGATTTGATTCCCAGTCAGGGCACATCCCTGGTTTGTAGGCCAGATCCCCAGCTGGATGTGCAAGAGGCAACCGATTGATTTATCTCTTGCACATCATCTATGTATCTCTCACACATCAATGTTGCCCTCCCTCTCTCCCTTCCCTTCCCTCTAAAAATAAATTTTTTAAAAAAATCTTGAGAATACCTACCTCTCAGGCTTGTATTAAATAAATGACATATAAATGGTACAGTTTCTTGGTAAGTGCTCAATGAATGTGAAACCTTGTCTCCATGAGATTCAGTCCTGTTTTTCTTTTTCTTTTTTTTAGATTTTATTATTTTTAGAGGGGAAGGGAGAGAAGAGACAGGGAGAGAAACATCAATGTGTGGTTGCCTCTTGTGTGCCCCCCCACATCGGGGACCTGGCCCACAACCCAGGCATGTGCCCTGGCTGGGAATTGAACCAGGAAACCTTTGCTTTGCAGGCCAGTGCTCAGTCTGCTGAGCCACACCAGCCAGGGCTTGATCCTGTTTTTCAAATAATTTTTTTTAACTCCCTTGCTGTACCAATGCTAAAAGAATTTAATAGTTCTCTGCTCACATTTTTCAAACTGAGGACTACACATTAAAAAATGCATAGAGAAAACATGTTGAATCAGCAGCAATGGTAGTTTAAGGAAACAAACAGAAAGAGGATCCAAAATGTCATCAGAAAGCACAGCTTCTGAAGTGCCAGCCTGTGTTTCTGGCTTTTTAAAAAGTCAGCCTTGAAAAGAATCAGTGTATGGAGGTAGGTAAGCATTTTGTTTCCTGTTTCTGAATGGCCCCTGTAAATTGAGAGGTCTTCAGCCTCCCAGCCTCTCTGGTGAAGGCTGGCAGTTCTCCATGGAGTCTCCACTTGGTGGCATTGCTCACTGTGGGTTCCTTAATGGCAGATCCCATTGAATTGGAGCAAGCAGATGAGTTGCCACATTTCCCTAACTATGTTAAAGATGAAATGTAGAATTTTACTAGGCCAGAGCCAGAATGTATACCTTAAGGAGCAAGGGTCCTCATTTTCCTTGATAATATACCAGCAGGTTCCCTAGTATTGAAATCACAAAGTCAAAAATGCACACAGCTCTATGACCGGAGACCCATAGAAGGCAGAACAAGACAAAGAGGCTGTCTGTAGGTTTTCCAAATTTCCTGAGCAGTAGGAAGCAAGACAGTAAATAAGAATGCAAAAGCTGTGGCTTCTGGTCAAGATGCAGGTGTAGTTGATAGACACCTCACTCACTGCACAACCATAAGAAGGAACACAATTAACTTAAAAGCAAAAAACACCCAGAACTGTATAGAAATCCAACAACCAAGGATTTAAAGAAGCTGTATTCATCCAGTTGGGTAAGGAACAGAGACAGGAGTTGGGGTGGAGAGGGCTTGGTGTGGCAGCAGTGAGCCAGGGGCGGAGAGGTGGTGAGGCGATGGTGCAGGTGAATGGGCAGCCCCACATTCACATGTGATGTATAAAAATCAGGGAGACACCTTGTGAGTGAGTGAGCTCAGCCCCAGGCCAGACTGCACAGCCCAGGGCTCCAGGGCTCCAGTGCTGGGGAAAAGAAAGCCTCTAATTTCTGGCTATAAACCCAGTGGGCAGTGGGGCAGCAGAAGACACTGCTGGTTTCTCAGGAGAGCACGAGTGTGTGCAAACCCACCCACTCTGGGAACCACAACCAGGAGGGCAGCTGAAAGAACACCAGTCACACAGAGAAAGTGGGTGAAGTGACTGGGAACGGGGCAAGGGCCAGGCAAGCCCCTAGAAGCCAGCCAGCATCGGCACTGTTACCTCATCGACCCCTCCCCCACACATGGAGCCATGGTTGCCCCACCCTGGTGAATACCCAAGGCTCTGCCCCATACAACTTAACAGGTGAGCTAAAATGGAATCAAGGTGGCTCTACCTAGTTCAGACAACAGGGAGGCTGCCAATCAGGAGACAGAGAAATATAGCCCAAATAGAGGAACAGAACAGAACCCCAGTAAAAGAACAAAGTGATGTGGGGATATCCAACCTATCAGATGCAGAGTTCAAAACGCTGGTGGTTAGAATGCTAAAGATCTCACTGAATATGGCAAAAGCATAAGGGAAGAAATGAAGGCTCCACTAAGGGAAATAAAGAAAAATATACAGGAAACCAACAATGTAGGGAAGGAAGCTGGGATTCAGATCAATGATTTGGAACATAAGGAAGAAATAAACATTCAACAAGAACAAAATGAAGAAACAATTCAAATAAACGATGAGAGTTTAAGAAAATTCTGGGTCATCATCTCCGAAAGGACCAACATTCAAATCATAGGGGTGCCAGAAGAAGAGCAAGAAATTGAAAACTTATTTGAAAAAAATAGTAAAAGAAAACTTCCCTAATGGCAAAGGAAATAGACATACAAGTCCAGGGAGTACAGAGAGTCCCAAACAAGTTGGATCCAAAGAGGTTCACACCAAGACACATAATAATTAAAATGTCAAAGGTTAAAGGTAAAGAGAATCTTAAAAGCAGCAAGAGAGAGACAGAGAGTTCCCTACAAAGGAGTTCCTATAAGACTTTCAGCTGGCTTCTGAAAAGAAACTTTGCAGGCAAGAAGGAACTAGCAAGAAATTATTCAAAGTGATGAAAAGTAAGGATCTACAACCAAGATCATTCTATTCAGCAAAGCTGTCGTTTAGAATGGAAGGGCAGATAAAGTGCTTCCCAGACAAAGTAAAGTTAAAGTAAGTTCATCATCACCAAACCCTTATTACATGAAATGTTAAAGGGACTTATTTAGGAAAAAAATCAAAACTATGAGCAGTAAAATGGCACCAAACTCACAGCTATCAACAACTAAATCTAAAAAAAAAAAAGGAACTACACAAACTAGAACAGGAACGACTAGAATCATAGGTATGGGGATCATTTGGAGGGTTATCAGCTGGGAGAAGAAAGGGGGAGAATAGGTGAAAAGGTTTAGGGATTTAGAAGCATAATTGGTAGGTACAGAATAGATGGAGATGTTAAGAACAGTATAGGCAATGGAGAAGCCAAAGAACTTACATGCATAACCCATAGACATGAACTAAGGGGTTGGGGGAAGGTTGCTGGAGGGAAGCGGGGAACCAGGTGGAGGAGTCAAAGTGGGGAAATTGGGACAACTACAATAGCATAATCAATAAAGTATACTTAAAAAAAAAAAAGAATGCGCCCTGGCTGGTGTGGCTCAGTGGGTTGAGTGCTAGCCTGTGAACCAAAAGGTCACTGGTTCGATTCCCAGTCAGGGCACATGGCCTGGGTTGCAGGCCAGGTCCCCCATTTGGGGGCATGCAAGAAGCAAACACACGATGTTTCTCTCCATCTCTTTCTCCTTCCCTTCCATTCTCTAAAAATAAATAAATAAAATCTTTAAAAAAAAAAAGAATGCGAGAGCTGTAAACTCAGAAGCCTATAGGGACCAGGTTGGGAACAGAGTGTAAGAAAAGCAGATCCAGATATGAATGCAAATGGGGACTAGAGGGGACTGTGGTGAGTTCTAGGGCTCACATCCGTCTAAAGACTCTGTTGTCATAAAGGTCAAACATTGTACTGTCCAAATATAACCTATCTGCAAGCCAGATACAAGCCACCAGCTTATGCCCTCTGGTAAGGAGAAAGTTCATGGACTTTGAGCCCATTAAGCCTGACACTACTAGGTATCAATAGCATTCCTTTCTCACTTAGGGAAACAACACAGGTAAAATATAACTATACTGTTATGATCAAGTTCATTATCAGCCCAGAAGCACACAGCTAACATGTGAGCACATAGGAGGTACAGAGATTTGTCTTAGATTCTCCAGGAGCAGCAGTTCCCCACCTGGTAATTTATCAGTATCATACAATATGTTTGTTAAATGTACTGATTTCCAGGATCCCACCCATTGTTATATTGTACCTGAGTTCTAGGGTTATCTACACCCAGATTTACGAACTCCTCTTCCAATGCAGTCCAAGGGAAGATCTTTGGCAGCTAGCTTGCATTTATGGAAACCACTCCTCCAGAGAATGAATCATTACTTCCAGTCTAGTTAGGGAAAGATTATAAGCATATGCACACACAGAAGGAGGATGCATAGTAATTAAGCAAAGTTCCCTGGATATAATTGTTTCTGATGAAGTGCTGACTGAGGACATTAGGCAGTAGTTGACAAAGGACTTAGGGAAAAGCAAATGGGAAAGGAAGTGAGCTGCACCATGAAGTAAGATTAGGATTTTGTTATTAGAAGCAGGCAAAACAGTCTAGCAGTCTACACAGACAAGGGAGCAGAGGTGGTGCATTGCAGAGGTTGTGCAGGCCTGTCTGACCTGACTTGAAGGTACGCGAGGAGCATAGGAGACAACGAGCAGGCAGAACGCATTGCCAAGGCTTTTGAAGGTCAGACCAGTTATAAGGGTTTCACCTTGTCCAGTATGTTGGTAGGGTGGTGAAACCTTGTCGTATGGTTTTCTTAAGTACACGCTAATCTATTTAAGGCCATTTTATTATAAACAAATCTGTTAGCTGTAATTTTTCTCTTTTTCATACACACAATCCACTTTTGCTGAAATTTTTCTTGTTAATGAACTTTGGAACTTACCACAAACCCAAGAAGAATACAGATGGATATCAGGCTTAAAATGCTCCAAGAAGATCAAGTAAGTGGAGGAAAAAGAAAAAAAAAGGAATCAGGCAGGAGGTAGGAGAAAAACTAGAAGGGCTTTGGAAAAGGAGAAAGCTTGCCAGAGAGAGGAGGCCAGTCATACTTGAGTGTGGCCTAGAGAACAGGTGAGGAGGTCCCACAAAGGAGAGTGGGCTGGTGGAGGTATCCAAGGCCTTGGGAGCCACAGGGAAGGTGGTGGTAGAGGGTGGGGGCTTTGCTTCTTCAATTCACAGCAAGATCCTCTGTTGTTCATGGCTAAATCCCAGTGCTCACTGGGATAACAGATCCAGTAGGAAGACGGGGACTTCCAAATTGGGAATGAGCAAGGAGTCTCCTCCCAGTAAGGATCAGGAAATGCCTATGGTCCTCAGAGGCTGCTAGAGCCCCAATTTCAGAGCCGTCATGAATGACACCACAGAAAACAGTGGACTAGAAATATAGTCTATAATGTTTGCTTTACTCCTTGCACATTGTGTGACTCTAACAGGGTGCAGCCAAGCAGGGGGGTGCAAATAGGGATTTGTAATGGGGTCCAGAACTTGGTGTCCAGGAAATATTAAAAAATATGTATATATAGGATGTCCTCACCCCCACAGGTCTGAGCTGGGAGATGGGACACATGGAGCAGGGCCATTGAGAGTTGTTTTGAATAGCAATGGTTTTGTAGACAGCCTCTAGAATGGTCATTTAACATATCTATAACCTTTAACTGGTTTCATGGATATGTTAAACAGCTGCGGCTATGGTTTGAGCCAGGGAGATGGGAGTGACTTCAATCCATGATGTAACTGGAAGATAGCTCCCTCTGGTTACAGAGCAGGCGTAAGAGCTTGGAGGTGATTGGCTCCACACCACAGGGCCACACCTGCCTGGACTTGCTATGGCAGCCCAGTAAAGCTGGAAGAATATGGGAATGCTGGCAGGTGTAACTGATTGTGGGAGGAGTCAGAAATGGTGCAGCAGAGGAAGATTGGTGCTGGGATTTAAACCCAGGAGCAGCAGCCATGCGGCATCTTTTTGGGACCACGCGGCTTGGGCAGAGAAGAACCACGGACTTCTATTTCTTTTTCTGAGATACAGTACCCCGGACTGGGCAGAAAGGGAAGGAAGGACTGTGTGTTTGTGGGTATTCTAAAGAACTTTGGGATCTCAGTGAAGACACTATTACTCTTAAGTTTGTATAACTCTTTAAATAAATAACCCCTTTCCTTTTCACCAATCTCTGGCATTGAGAGGCGTCTTTCCCTGGTGGCGGGCAAGGCAAACCTAGTACGGGGGGTGGGGGACCCCCGGAGCACAAGGGTGGGTCCATTCAGTAACAGTATATTGTTCACCACCCGCCCCCCACCCCCCGGGTCTTTTCTGTAACATGACCTTGAGCAGGTCACTCCTCTCCTCTGCATTGTGAATAATGAAGGGGTTGCATTAGGCCAGCTTGTATTTTGAAACAACGTTGGGACTGGATCCTTTCTTCCAACTACATTTAATCCGAAGTACTGACACTGCAGAGGGGTTGGAGCTGCTCAGGTTGAAGAATGGGTAGGCGCTGGGGTGCTGCTTGATCAACCTTGAGGGCTCTGGGTCAAACATCCACTACAGTACCTTTGACCCCTAAGCATTCAGAAGGTTGGTCACTCAGTGCTGCTGAGAAGCCCAAGGAGCTTCCAGACAACTGTTCCCAGCAACAGGAGAGATTCTTGTTCCGTGTGCTGGAAATCGTGGTGGCAGCAGAGTGAATCTTGCTGAACCATTTTGCTACTCTCAGTACATCTGTGTGGGGAGGAAAAGCCAGCCAACTAGGGCAAAGGCTAGCCAGCCTTCATCCCTGCAGAGACCACAGGTAGTACCTGGGGCACCTGGGGCTGGACTTCTTTAGGGAGTCAGCCCCCTGGGGCCTGTGGCCTTTCATTGTGTCAGCTGGAGAAAGTTACTGCTGCCACTCCTTGTTTGTAGAGCTCCCTGGGTCTTGGAGCTGTAAACATCCTCTCACTTTGGGAGAGATGGGAAAGGGAGAGGCAGAGTTTATCACTCATACATCAAATGTTTGCTGAGTGCTATTGACGTAAGAACATGAAAACTTGTAGATATTTTTTTGAGTTCATTAGAGTTTATCGGGGCCCAACAGAGAATATGCCTGGAGAGATGACCTCAACTGACTAAGAAAAATGCTTCAGAGAAGGACTGTTTGCAGTTTCTTTTATGCATTTGGATTTAAAGAAGGAATGCAAGGAGTTACATGAAGGTGGGAGAAAGTAAGGTAGGGACTGGATTATAGGATAGTTAAGATTATGTGCTCACCAGCATGGTTATGCTTCCCAGGGTCTGAAAAATGATGTTTATTTTATTTTTTAAATTATGTTTTATTATTTATGTTATTATGGTTGTCCCAATTGTCCCCCTTTGCCCCTCTCCATCCAGCCCCCCACACCCCCTCAGGCAATCCCCACACTGTTGTGCATGGATCTTGTGTCTATATTCTTTGCCTAATCTCTTCACCTTCTTTCAACCAGTTGCCACCTCTCTGCTCCTCTCTTACAGCTGTCAGTCTATTCCATGATTCTATGCCTCTAATTCTATTTTGCTCATTGATTTTGTTAATTAAATCCCATATATAAGTGAGATCATATGGTATTTATCTTTCACTGACTGACTTATTTCACTTAGCATAATAGTCTCCGGGTCCATCATGCTGTTGCAAAAGGTAAGAGTTCCTTCTGTTTTACTCCTGCATAGTATTCCACTGTGTAAGTGTACCACAGCTTTTTATCCACTCATCTACTGATGAGCACTAAGGCTGTTTCCAGATCTTGGCTATTGTAAATAATGCTGCTATGAATACACACAAGAATAAATTTCAAAATGGATAAAAGACTTACATGTAAGTCATGATACCATAAAAACTCTAGAGGAAAACATAAAATTTCAGAGGCAGTAAAAATTCCAGATATCTTGTGTAGCAATATTCTTGCTGATAAATCTCCTAGGGCAAGGGAAATGAAGGAAAAAAATAAATGGGACTACATCAAATTAAAAAGCTTTTGCACAGCTAAAGAAACCATCCTCAAAATGAAAAGGGAACCCACTGTATGGGAAAACATATTGGCCAATGATAAATCTGATAAGGGTTTAATTTCCAAAATATATAAAGAACTCATAGGACTCAACCCCAGGAAGACAATCCAATTAGGACAAAGGACCTGAATAGACACTTCTCCAAAGAGGACATACAGATGACCCATAGACATATTAGCTCAGCATCACTAGTCGTCTGAGAGATGCAAATTAACACCACAATGAGATATCACTTCACACCTGCCAGAACGGGCATGATTAATAAATCAACAAACAACAAGCGCTGACGAGGATTTGGAAAAAAGGCAACCCGAGTGCACTGCCGTGGGAGTGCAGACTGGTGTGGCCACTCTGGAACGGCATTGCCTCAACAAATTTAAAATGGCACTGCCTTTCGACCCAGTGATTCCACTTCTGGGAATGTATCCTAAGAATCCTGAAACACCAGTTCAAAAGAATGTATGAAAAAGAAGGATTTCACAAGTGTGTCACTAGATGTACACAAGCAATGGACAGGGCTTGCTAAGGCTGAGATAAACCTTCTACTCAAAAAAAGTTACAGGCCTGGGGTGTGACGACTCACCTCGTCCTGCCCAGTTAGTGATTTATGATCGGATCACCCTATGAGGTCTGCTGTGTTAGATTTATGATAGCACCCCGTTTTTCACCCACAGTACCAACTAAGTGACATAACGGTTAGCCCTGCACTTGGAACTGATAAATAAAAAAGTTGAAGGGCGCACTTAGGCATTGAATGGACACGTATTTGCCAGACCCCAGACCACGCACTTTACGTTCATTATGTACTGCTCACCCCAGCTCTCTGAGGCAACTGAGACGCAGTAAGATTAAGTCTCTTGCCCAAAGTATCACACAGATGCAGGTTGGATTCAGACCAAGGTTAACCTGGCTGCTTCTCCACCACCGCACTAGCCCCTGGACTGGAGTCTGTAGCCCACAACCCAGCAGCGCCTGAGGAAACTGTCTCCGTGAACCTCGGTGACCTGTCTTTGACTAGGGGTGAGAGTCATGGGCCCCTTGACTACTTTATAGTGCTATAGCACTATAGTGCTATAAGGACTATAAAGAGCAACATGAAACCTCTTTATAACTGATAACACAACGCAAATGCAGTCTTGTTACATAAGGAGAGGAAGTGGGTGTCCTGAAAGCAGCCTCTTTGTCCTGTCCCTGGAAGATGAGAAACTCTTGAGAGCAAATAGCCAGGCAGGGACTCCATGGTAACTGGCACCCTAGGTTTGTTCTCTTCACTTCTGCTGTCCCAGGGACCTTAGGAGCTGGACAGGAGGAAGAGGGCAAGTGTAGGAGCGGAGGTGGGACTACACAGGGTGGAAGGAAACACTCTGGGTCAGGCCAATGCCTCGCTCCAAACTGGACTTTGGCGTATCTGATAGTACCTTATCAGGGATTTAGCAGGGAAGTGACAGTTCCAGAGGCTGGGTGGGAAAGACAAGGACTGAATGAGCTGTTCTTGGGAGGCAGCCACCAGTCACAGCCCAACTGTGCACCAGAACGGGTTATGGGTTACCTGTGTCATTTAACACCCCCGCCAAGGACAATACCTCCTCCCCGAAGCTGCGGCCTTTTCCTTCCTGCCCTTTCCTGGGAAGGGAGGGATAACAATTGAGCCTGACTGTTTATCCCCAGGTGTTTGCACCCATAAGCCC
>PVKM010001613.1:0-74809 GCA_004027735.1 Carollia perspicillata
AAGCTGTGTTCTTTTCTCTTGGGCAGGGTGGGGGGGCATGTGATTTTTATATACAGGAAAGCACGCACATCATCACTATTGAATCCATATAGTTTACCATTGTGAGCACATGTGCATCTAGATCTGTTGCTCTGGATCAACATGGCCAGAAGGTCAGAAGCCTCCTTATGCTCCCTTCCCGTCAGCACTTCTAGCCCCCAAAGGGGGACCATCATCTGGCTTTCTAGTAACAGGTTAGTTTTGAACTTTGTATGAATGGAAGTATGCAGTATACATTCCTTTGTACCTGGTTTATTTCACTCAACATAGTATTTGTGGAATTTACTCATGTTGTTACTTGTCTTTGTAATGCATTTATTCTCATTGTTCTGAAATTGCATGCCCTATACAACTTGATGAAAATGCATTATGTTTGTACTGTACAGTAGCCACTAACCACATCTGACCACTGAGCCCATGAAATATGACTAGTGTGACTGAAGAACTGAGTTTTTACTTTTATTTCATTTTTTAAATTTACATTTAAATTTACATGTTATTAGTGGCCACTGTATTGGACAGTTACAGTTGTAGAATATTCCATTTTATGAATATGCTACCATTTATTTATATATCCTATTGTTAATATAAGTTTGGGTGTTTCTGGCTAACATAAATAATGCCAATATAAACATTCTTGTACTTGCCTGTTGGTAAATGTAAGCATGCCTTTCTTTGGAGTATATACCTAGGATTTGGAATTGCTGAGTCAGTTCCAGGACATAGAGGCTACCACAGAATGTTCCAGGATGATCGCACCAATATACACTCCTCTTATCTGTAGCATGAGACTTCCAGTTGCTCCATGTCCTTGACAGCACTTGGTATTATTAATGTTTTCATTTTAGCTATTCTGATGGCTGGGTAGTGGTATCACATAGTTGTTTTAATTTGCATTTGTTTGATAAGTAGGCAAGTTGAGCACCCTTTCATATGTTTAAAATCCATTTGCTTATATTTTATAAAATATTTGGTTGGCTAAAAAGTTTGTTTTGTTTTTTCCATGCAGTGGCTCTTAGTAGAGCTTAATTGTCTTTAACTCCATTTGAAATAATTTTTTTAGATTGTATTGTAACAGTTGTTATATCAGCATGCATTAAAAAAAGGTATCGAAATTGGTGAATTTCTCTGCAGCCATTTTACTATTGTAGATGGAAGAAAATATACAACATTTTCAATGTTTTATGCTTTATTATTTCAAGAAAGGTAAAAACGCAACTGGAACACAAAAAAAGATTTGTGCAGTGTGTGGAGAAGGTGCTGTGACTGATTGAATGTGTCAAAAGTGGTGTGTGAAGTTTCTTAGGACTATTGACATTTTGGCTAAATAATTTTTTGCTCTGGGGCTGTCTTAGGCATTGGAAAGATGTTTAGTAGCACCTTTGGCCTCTACCTACTAGAAGCCAATAGCCAGAGATAGCTGACATACCCAGGATACCCAAATCAGTAGTTAGGGGTGAAAATGAAAAATTAGGTCTTTTATTTTAAAGAAAAAAAAATTTAATGGACTTTTTGCCTTTTTTTTTTCTGTTGGGTTTTCTGATTGTTTTGTAGGAGTTATTTATACAGTATAGTAAGGGTATGAATCTCTGTTGAGTAAATGTATTGCAAATATCTTTTATGGCTTGATTTTTATTTTCTTTTTGGTTCTTTTTTTGAAAAGAAGTTCTTGATTGTAATAGGCCAGTTTATCATTTGTTTCCCCTTCTGATTAGTGCTTTTTGTATTCTTTTATAGTAATTTGTCTACTTCAAGGTCATGTAGATAATCTGCTATCTTTTCTTCTAAATTCTTTGTTGTTTTGCTTTTTGTATTTAGATTTAACATTCACTTCAAGTGGACTGTGGAGTATAGCATTAGTTGGGGAAGGGGGTCACCTTTTCTTTTCTCTTTATGGATAACTAATTAATCCAACTCATTTATCAAAAAGACATCCTTTACTTAGTACAATGCAATGTCTGTCATCTTTGTTACAGATCAAGTAAATATCTATGTGTGAATTTGTTTCTCAGCTCTCTATTGTCATCCACTGCTCTATTTCTATACCTTTGTGTCATTACTACACTGTATTAATGACTAAGCTTGGCAGTGAATTTTATATTGTATGATATAAGTCATTCAGCTTTTATCTTCACAATTTCTTCAAGACTACTTCTTCAAGATTGTACAAGGGCTCTATGTACTCACTTTAAATTAAAGGTACCTTTAAGGAAGAACATTTCTTTTACTAGTGGGTAGATTTCTCAGGGTGAATCCAAATATTATAATTGCTCTCTATAATGCAAACATCTTGCTTTCCTTGGGGCCTTTAATTTATTTCTTTATTTGGTCTTTGTTGGCCACCTAGCTCAGTATAAGGACTTTTACGAGATTAACATGACATTTTTATTATGAAGGGTGATGGAGCTGCTGTGTGGCTTCATCATTATTCACTGGGGTCAGGTTCTTCCTAGTGTTAGCATTCCTCTAACAAGAGTGGGGGCCAGGCTATGATTGCAGTGGGGTTCTACCAAGTACCCTTCCCCTAACTCCTTTTTGGCCAGTATTGCCCTGCACCACCCAGATCTGAATGATTTGACACGAGAATCCCTTCTGATTTTATATCTTTACTACCTATAGCCTATTAGAAGGACTATACAGGTTCACCTGGGTTTCCGTGTTTTGTGGTCTCCAGCTGTAGTGGAAATAGACCATCTATTGTGGCTCAATGTGAGGGCTATAGTTAGGTAAGGTAATGCAAGCTGGTTTTGCCCTTTTGTTAACAGTATTTTAATACTATCATGTCAATTTTTTATTTATTGATGTCTTAATGAGGATATTGGTTAGCAGTTCATTTAGGCGAAGTAGGGATATTAAGCACAGGAAGAACTTGTAGACCTATGTGTCCACCCACACACATATACATATATACATGTACAAGTATATGCGTACACACTCCTGTGTGATTGTTATCTCGTGCATTAGATATGACTTCTGGATACTTTATGTATGTGGCGATGAAACTGATGGAAGGCCAGCATCCTCTGCACGTTGTACATGTATAATGAACGACTCTCTGTAGAGAAGGTTCCTTAGCTTCCTTCCCCAGTTCTTCCACTTTGCAGCCCATCACATCTGGAAGTATCTCATCTCACGTGTTAAATTGGATGAAAGGATGAAAATTCACACTTGAGGGTAGAGATAGGGCTTTAATTATTTAAATTAGCCCAGTATGTGGCACATGGTTCTACTCTGCTAAAATAAATGAAGGAGAGTATCTCTTATGTGCTAATTAATATAAACCAATTTGGCTGTTTTTTAAAAAGTGCTCTGAGGGACATTACTAACTTGTCCAAACACACGACAGGCCTCTGCTCAGGCAGTTTCCCCTTAAACCTCTCTCAGTGGCTCAGACCTTGGATGTCCAGTACTGACAGCCGCCATATATTGATAGAATGACATGTGGCATAGTTTAACACATTGAAGTAGGAAGTTGTGAACCTGGTCATTTGGCTGTTCTTAGTTAACTCCTGGCAAAGCATCACATACATACTTTCTTTTTTATTTTAAACCAAGTAATGCATCATTTTCCCCTTGATTGTAAACCAGTACACCTACTTTCAATTAGAGAGGCAGAATGTATTTGTTGGAATCAAGCAAAGGGAATGCCTAATGAAGTCTGAAGCGATCTAGTGAGCAGATGAGAAATGCTGTCACTTTTCCTTTTCATTCTCACCTCATCAAAGCAAGAATTTCAGTTCTAGGCTTACCTCTTGCTTTTGCAGACATGTAGAGTAGTGCTTTCTTAGTATTTGGCAAAGCAGCTGTTTTCCTTATCTAAGTTGTGTGTATCAAAGCCAAAAAGCTTACTGTTTCTAAGAAACTATACTCTAATTCTTCCCTATATTGATGTACCCTTAATAAGTTATACTTGTTATGTAATTATACTTGTAAATAGTATATTGTTACATACTCATGATCTTCGTGAACACTTATGTATGTATGCAAATAAGTATCAGCAAGCAAGTGTACTTTAAAAAATAATGACTTCTTTTATGTCCTGTTATATAAGGACACCTGTCTTTTAAGGGATAAAAAATGTTATTAAAAGCTGTGATTACTAATTTTGGCTGGTTATGTTGTAAACTTATACTTTGAACACATTTATTTCATGTTTCTTAAAGTGACTTGCTAAGACAATGCCTTTAAGTATTGTTGCCACCACTGATTTTGTAAGGCGATTGTGCAGTTTTCTTACAATTCTGTGTTAGTAGTTTATAATGAGAAATGACTTAAAGGAGTGGCATTACGGGCATATATCAAGAAACTTGGTATCACCGCTGAGACAAACGAAAGTGTTAGATTGTGTTGGAAGGTTGTGTGCTGCTTTCGATGTGCATATCCTCTCTGTGGTAAAAAGTCTAATGGTTTGGGACTAACAGAAAGCCTGTGTGGACAGGAGTGGGCATCGGCGTGTCTGGGAAGTGGTAAACAGTCGCTGGTTCTGTGGTAGGAGTTCAGTTATTCGGGTGCTTGTCTTTGTGCATTCTTGAAGACTAGCCTTGTCTTCACTTTTGACGTTTTGAAGCCATTTTTACTGTCTGTTAACAGGCTCTGCCATGGCAAAGTGGGATAAGAGTATGTGGCTATTTGGGTGTAGTACATTGCAGCCAAACCCTCACTAAAGGTGAGTGTTAAAATACTTTGGATTCGGTTATTCTTAATTGACCTTGATACTGTATTCCAGGTTGTAGTGGAAAATTTGGTATTATCAATGCTGTCAGTTTTAGAAATTTTGGCCTTAACAGGGCCGAATGGTATCCACCTCATATAGTTGATGTGGGCATTAATGAGAGAATAGAGAGAGAATGTCTGTAACTTTTAGGATGATAGCATCCTATATTGTGTCCACTAAATGGTGGTTGTTGAACCTTCCCAAAAAGTGCTGGGTCGGAGGAAATGAACAGGCCTTTGGGTAAAGTGCAGCATGTGTTAAAAATACATTGTTGACTGTTTAAAGATATTGCAGAGACTCTGACCCCAGGATGAGACGTGGGTACACCAGGGGTTTCCCAAAAGCAGGAGCCTGGTCTCTGATAGGACCTAAGGTAGCCAGTCTAGCAGGTGAGTGACGGTGGGGAATGTAAGTGAAGGGGTTCACGGTCCTTGTTACTCCTGAGAACAAGGAGCACTGATAATTCTCTGATAGTCCAGGTATCTTGTTATCTTGACTCCAGGGTGTTTGCAAGTTAGAGGGGCCAGCCAGTCCAGTGAGGAGAAGAGAAGGGTAGGGGAAGGAAAGGGAAGAGGAAGAACCTTTGCCCAGTGCTCTGGGCCTGATGCAATGTCAGGTATTTCACACTCAAAAGTATAAGGTGTAGGTAGTAATATTCTAGTTTCACAGATAAAAAATAGTTAAAATGTGTTTCCCAAATCACTCCATTTGTAAGTTATGGGGCTGGAGTTTAAAACTATAGTTGGGCTTAATAATTCCCGAAAGGCAACTCATGTACTTGATTCCATAAACACCTTTGGCATGAGGACATATACTATTTAATTTCCTTATGAGAAAGCGCATGTGGAGTTCTTGCAGCCACTATCACTGTTTTCTACCACATAACATTGTCTGTATGTTTCAGACAACATGGGAAAGCAAAGGAGGAAAGTAAAAATCACTTATAATTTTACCATTTGAGAAAGCCACGGTGAACGTTATGATATGTAAACACGGCAAGATTTAATTATGTGCATATAAATATAAGCTCACTGTTGACATGTCAGCAGCAAAGTATGTTAATATTTGCAATTAGTGGAATAAAGATTGTAAATAGCCTTGCAGCAGGTCATTAATGACCATGAATAAAATGAAATGAATTACCAAAAAATCCTTTCAGTTCTTGGAACTTTTGAGATTTCAGATTACAGATAAGGGAGTGTGGGTGGACCTGTATATAAATACAGATTGCTTTTATTAGATATATACCACAGATACTTTTTTTCTGTTGTGTTTTCTTACTTGTGCTATAATGAACATCCTTACAGAGTAAATTGCTAGAAATGGAATTGCTGGCTCAAAATGTATACACACTTTTAAGGCTTTTGACATAGATTGCTGAATTGCCATCCTGAAAGATCGAACCACTTCACTGTGTAGGGTCTGAGTATGCCTGTTTTTGTAATATCTTATCCTTGCCAACTCTGAATTTTATTGATGTTTTAAGTCTTTTCAATCTAATAAGTGAGAGTAATACTTTAGTTTACTTTTTAAAAAAATATTAATGATGTTCTTTTCATAATTGGACATAGACCTTCATGTAGATTCATTCCAGAGAGTGGGACATTTTTAAATCATATAAAACGGGGCTATATTAATTTATGTCTGGTATGACCACTCGCATTGGTTATTTCATTTTAAAAGTGAGTTGTGACGAAGAACAAATGTCACTGTAGGTGTCAGCAAGCTCCAGACCAGATATGTGTTTGATCCCTGGTTGGCGTGTTGTGCTCATTCCCAGCTGTGGCTTATCATAGTGTCCCCTTGTTCGGCATGGACACGTATAAGAGTATAAATGGCAAGGACTCTTTCACTAACCATTTGGACAGAAATTTTCTGAATGCAAAAGGAGTATTCAATGACATTCGCATCTGAAGGGTTTAGGTTGAAATCTCTTCAAGTCATACCATCAACCTTCGGTGACATTCAGCAAGTCTGTGTCCAGTGCCCCTTGTGGTTACATCGTGCAGTGTCCAGACAGACGTAAAGTGGTATGGTCCTTCTGCTTGTTTGGAAGAGGAATTTTGATGTTTCATTCTTTCATTCTGTAGGTCTGAAAAGATTTCCCCTAAGCTTGAGGCAGTGATTCTCAGACATTCATAAAGTCTGAAATCACCTGGGGAGCTTAATTACCAGGCAGATACTCAAGCCCAGCCACCAGCAGACACCTGAGCAGGCAGGTCTTGGACGGCCTTGAGAAAAGTAGCCCAGCTCTGATTTTGATTAGATTATTATAATGATAGTAATAAGCATAGAAGTGATTATTATACTTGTCAACTGTTATAATAGCAATACAGATCATCATAAAATTCTTACTAATGGTACTATTATGAATGCTGTAAATATATCTCATAACTCAATATTAGTCAGAGTTCTATTTTAAATGAATGAGGAACTTCTAGATTTGTCATCCTTAATATCTGATCAGATTTTATTTCCTGGTAATAGAGAATGAGTACATGAGATAAGGGCCATTCTTAACTTTTGAATGTAGAGAAAACAAATATGTGCAGCATTTTAATGACAAATCATTTTAGGAAGGGGATTAGTTTTCTTTAGTTCAGCAGTAGAATAATACAGGCAAACTAGAAATTTTCCTGTTGACGTTATCTCACTATTGTGTATTTTATTAAGTTTGCAGTTCATTTCCTTACAGTTTGTGTTGTGTGTGTCTTTCTTTGTGCGTCTTTTTTTTTTTTTTTTAAATGAGCCTGTATAGAATCTAGCTGCTTCCTGGGAGATCCTATCACAAACGTCGTTCTGAACAATTCACGCAAGAAAGCAAAAAGTGTGCATTGTTTTCCAACACATTGATATATTTCAACATTCTGGAGTCAAAGAAATGTAAAAGAATGTTAGCTTACACCAGCAGCAATTTGGGTCACCCTAAAAGACTTGCTAATTATTTGACCTAAGCACTAATTATTTTATGAACCTTATTCTTAAAACGTAATCAAGTGTGAACTTCCATCAGCTCCATCATCCAGATCCCTTTGTGTTCCGGAAATTGATTATTTGTGGTCTCTGTAGTCAGCTGTTTACTAAACTGAAAGCAAAAGTATGCCAAAATGTAATAGGAGAGACTTTCTGTCCCTGTAGAAGGAAGATGTATCATTAATCTTATATGAACCTGCTCCAGTAAATGTTCAGCCTAGCAGGGGAGAGGGCTCTGCTCTATCTGAGATCAGCAAGTCTGACCTGGTTTGCCACATTATCCAAATAGATATAGAAAGTCAAAAGTCATCCATCCCATTACTGCCCTTGTAAGGACATTTACATTTTGCCTTCAATTTCAAGATGAGTGGATGGGATTTTTGTTTTGTCTTAGTCTTTTTCTGAAACATGGAAGATACGTGTACCCTTGGCTGTTAGGTGTGAGGAAACAGAGGCACAGATTTTTAGGTGACCTCTACAAGTCTTACAGCCCTGGAGCTGTAGTCAGAAAAATGACAGTTTACTTTTGAACAACATTTTTCTGTCCTTTAAACATAAGTTATAGTCACTTGTTTTTAACGATAAGTTTGGCCTAGAAAAGCCAGTGTCAGAAACCGTTTTGCTTCCCACCCAGCTTCTCCCAGGGTGGGTCACTTGCTTGCCTGTAAACCAGCTGCAGCCTGAGCGGAAGAGCCACCCCCATCCCTGGGGAAGGGGAGGGAATTAACATTTAATGAGTGTTTCACTCTTAGACAGCTATTTGTCCCTACCAGGTACCAGATGTCCTAGGACATCTTAGTGTCCCATTTTATTCTTCACACTCCCTGCTACTATTCTGTTCGTTCAATAAATAAGGAAACTAAGGCTTTGCGAGGTGAAATAATACCCAGGGTTGCAAAGCGGGTATTTGACATCTCTAGATGAATCTCATACCCAGGCCTTTGTCAGGCAGCCGGTACCGTCCACTCCATTCCTGCTGCCCAAATCCTGTGTCTGTGACCAACCCCACGTAGGTTGAGTCAGACCTCGGGTTCCTCAGACCTGAATGAATCTTTTGTGTCCAGTCTCCTCATTCAGAAGTGCCTGACCCTGCCACCCTGAGTTGACCTCTCTCCTTATGACCTCTGACCCACATTGCTCATGATACCTTCCAGTCCCGGTCCTGACCAGCTCAGATACTGGCCACTCTTTCCTGGCCTTGCTCATATCATTTCTCCACATAATAGACCATGATGTCAGCCTGGAAGTTGGCAACAGCTAGGAATTTTACTTCCTTCTGTGGTTATGAACTGGGGGTGATACTGAGTCGTGGGCCAAATTGCAAAATTATTAAAGCAAAGACTCTAAGATTGCATGTTGAGGTGATAAAGGAAGTAAACCAGGGCTGTGAAATCAGTTAATATGATGGACCAAAGGTGGCAAGAGGCAGATTTGTGGTGGATTGTCAGGCCGGAAAGGTACAGGGGAACTGGATTGTGAGGATCCTCAAGTTCCACACTGCTGAGGTTAAGTTCAACTGCCTCGAGGGCCATCCAGAGCCCAGGGCAGGAGAAGGAAGCAGTGGGAGTCTGTGTTTTCAGAATGCTGGTGAGGCCAGGGTGTGGCATGTGGTACTGTCTAGAAGCAGGAGGGACACCCAGGAAAGAGATGATGAGGATCCCCTCAGAACTGAGGGGATAGATGTGGGAGAGAAATGGCAGTTTGAGGAGCAAGATAGAAGCAGAATTTAGAAAGTTTTTTTTGTTGTTGTTTAGTTTTTTAACTTAAGACGAGACCTGAGTATGTGGGTAGGTCAGTGGAAGTTTGCGGGGAAAGAGGGAGACTGTGGACAATAGGGAGAACATAACATAACACAGTTCTGGAGAAGCAGGTTACCTATTGCCTTGAAACTGTTGGAAGTGAAGAGAATCGTTGAAGTTCAAAGTTTCCAGTAGAAAAGGCAGCTTTTGACCACAGTCCTGATCAGTTCATTAGACTTGGTAGGAGGGATCACCTGCTGAGAACGAGGGGCGTGAGTAAAGCAGGAGGATTAGGATTGTGGAAAAATGAAGGAATAAGTTGCCTGAGGTGCAGGTAATTGGGAATTAGTGAAAGAGAGTGAACCCGAGAGGAACTGCGCAGAATTGCTGAGCAACCCAAAGCTAGCCACGGGTAGATGCTATCAGCTGCCCTACTGAGTAGTGGATCCCAAACAGTCATCAATTAATTTTCCACGATAAGAGAGAACGGGGATAACATGAATAATTTAACTCTCCAGCCAGGCCCCAAATCTCATTTAGCAATAAACTTCTTTTGCAATAAAATATCTTAGTGTCCCCCAGTGGAGTGCCAGAAGCATCTTTTGTGACTGTGGTGTTTGTACGGGCAGCTCTGTCAGAAGGTGGAGCCCACGTGGCCTCCAACAGCTCAGGACCCCAGGATCACTGACTGATTTAGTAAAGAGCTGTGTTGAGCCAAGGAGCCCAGTTAAGTCAAGAAATAGCTTTGAGGAGTCTGCTAACCTAGTGACCAAGTGGGCCCTGGAAGGGCTGAACAAACCCCAAAGTGGGCAGCGTGGCAGGGTATAACACAGTGTAAATTATGTGTTCTGTTTCAGGTAGCAATTCTGCTCTGCAGAGTGCACTTTGCTAGAAGGAAAGCTTTTGTCCCTGCTGAATCGGCAGCACCTAGCACAGTTCTTACACGCCATGTGCTCAGGACATAGTTGTTAGGTAAATAGGGACAGAAATGCTCATAAAGGTATGTGCAAAGACACTGTTTGTCTCCAGTGCTCCCTGGGGCCCGGACAGAAAGCCTTCCACTTCGTGTCGCTGCCACTCTTCCTCCTGCACTGGCCTCTGCACTGCCGCCCACCTCCCTGCTCTTTCATGTTCTTTTGTGAGATGCTCCCATATAATCGTTGTTGTTGTTTTTCTGAGCCTTTATCCCATTTGTGGTTACCTATTTGTTAATGTGATTCTTTGAAGGACGTTCATCCCGCTCATCAAGCTCTGCTGTTCCTGAGAGCAGGTTGGAATCTGCTCACCCTTGTATCCTGAGGACCTAGCTAGTGTAGTGCCCGGTGCAAAGCAGGGTCCAGGTGCTCGCACACGCACGCACACACGTGCACACAGACATTGACTGTGAGTTAGGCTCTGTACAGCATTGTTCCTACAGTGAAAACTTGGGCATGACCTAAATATCTATCAGTGAAGACATAAGTTATGGTATGGCCACTCTTAGGAATTCCATGCAGCTGACATCAACAGTGAAGGTGAACTGTATTTACTAATCTGAGAAGTCATGCATGATATGCTTATTATGTCTTTTTCAGAAAACAAGTTGCAAAGTATTACATATCATGTAATGCCGTTTTTGTAAAAATACATGAAAGAAGGAAATGAGTACCCTGAAATGTATATATTGTAAGTGAATAGCGAAAAATACTAGATGGATACACAGTGAACTCCTAGTACTCCTCTGGCATCAGAGGAAGTTTTTCAGTTCCCTTACTTTTGTCTTCAAAGAGAGGAAGTGTAGATCAACTAAGAAGTTGATTTTTGCAAGTGGAATCAAAATTCAATTTTTATTCTTTTGTATATAATTTACCTGAAAAAATGTAGCTTTTTTGGCTATAGATGCCTTCCACTGCCTCCTTCATTCATTTGTTCATTTGAGATATTTAATAAACACCTATGTGGCAGGCACTGGTGATGAGCATTATGTATAACTAATGATGAAGATGCTCTTGAGCTGTTAAACTGCTGGCTGGGGGCACAAGGAAGGCAGGACGTGGCCAGTTTACAAGTAGAGTGGTAAGTGCTGTCATCAGAAGCACTGTGTTATACCCCAGCCGGGCGCTGGAGTCTGGATGGGTGAGGGGGACAATGAGGCTCCCTGGGACTTTTTTGCTAACACTATTCCTTATTGAGTGCCTATTGTGTGCAAACCTCTGGTCTGATTTAAGCACGCTCCCCGTCCCCCAGGAACCCATATGCTCTTGGAGAGGATGATAGCAAGTGTGTGATGCGCTGTGCCTTTTATGAGCACCAAGTAACACAGATGCGCAGCTTGTGAGATAATAACCTCACATTGCAGAGGAGGAGACAGAATGGCCTAGATTATCCAGTGACAGAACAGTTGTCCTCCAGGTAATTAAGAGGCAGGGTACATGATAATTCTGGATAGTTTTTCCCTTCCTAACCCTTGCAAACCTTCGTTTGTTTTATACTAAATGAAGCATGTCTTGCATTGCTTTTTCTTCAGAGAAAGGCTTTTAAAGTGATTTTTTTTATCACGGTAATTTATGAAATGAGGCAGTGGGTTTGAACAAGTAATGACGGAGTGCCAGGGAGCGGGAAGGAGGACTTCCCAGCGCCTTCCAGCTTCACACTGTGGACTTGGCCAACCCGGTGCTTGCGGCAGCCACCTATATCCTGCGTGGTCTCATTTCATTCACATGCACCTTTTTTCGGTGTTTCAGTTCATAGAGTATAAACCAGGAACATTAAAAGGAGAGAACTTTTATGAGACTCTCAGGGGACGTAAGCACAGGAAGCTTTGCTTGGGGCCTCGGCCTGGGGTCAGCAGCCTTTGGCTCAAGCCCAGAGCTGAAGGCAAGCTGAGTGAGGGCAGAGTGGGGAAGAGCTGCAGCTGACAACTGCAAAAAGGCCCCTGGGGGCTTTGCTGACAAAATTGGATTTGCCATTTAGAGTTGGCCAATTCTCCCTTTTTTGTCTACGGAACTGATAGCCATTACCAGTCAAAAAGGAGCTGGTAAGAAGCCCTGGCTCTCTCTCCCTGCTCCCAGCAAAGATTTAATAGCTGTGCCCTGCTGCAGCGAGGTTTCGTGTTACTGAGACTTCATTATTATTACAAAACATGCAATGGAGCTTCATCATAAATAATTAAAAACCCCTGACAGAGAAAATGAGCCGAGTACATTCTGTGATAGAGCAAACTGATTTTCCCCCTGCATCACAGTCGTCTGTTAGCCTGCTAATTCGCCAACTCCATAATTAACAATGGGCAGCTCTGTTCTTGAAAGAATTACCCAGGTTTGGCGCTGGTGCCTCCTTTGTAATGGGGCAAAGGGGTGGGTTGGCTGGATTCCTACCAGTCTCTCAAATAGGACTTCAGTGTGCTTCCCATTGCAATTAAGTATCATTGTAATAACAGACATGTTTAGTCGTTAGTAATGTAGATAACTTCTGGAAGACAAAACACAGCTGCCCCAGTGATGTGTCATATGTAGTTGTTTTCTTCTTTGAAGACAGAAAGTAAGGGAACTGAATAACTTACTGAGGCTGGAAGGTATCAATCAGGTCCACTGTGTTCTGATGTGCACAGTAAATAATTGGGAGCCTGCAAGGAATAAAAATGGTTTTAATGGAGCTAGTTTCTTCCTTAAATTGCTGTAAGAAGAGAAAGTTGAGGAGGGGCTATGCTAGATTAAAAGGAACTAAAGAGACCAAATGCAGTGTGTGTCTCTTGTTTCAGTCCTGTTTTGAACAAAATAAGTAAAAATAAAGAAAGATAATTTTTAGGTAATCAGTAAAATTTGAATATGGACAGGCCTGATAACAAAAAATTACTTAGTTTTATCAGCCTTGAAAAAGCACATTTTGGTTAACAAAAATTTCTTTTTATATGCACTTATGCTCATTTTTAGAGATACCTGTTAAAGCATGTAGGGAGGGATCCATGACAGCTTTAGGACAAATGGGATTTCCTGTGAAATACTTCAGCAAAACAAGTTTAAAGGGTGGGATGAGCGGAGCTAATAGTACAGTACAGTAAAATTTTGGCAGTTGTTGAAGGATTTATGGGGATTAATTTTACCATTCTCTAAACTTTTATGTTTGTTTGAAATTTTTCATAGTGGTATTTTCTTTTTTTTTAGATTTTATTTATTTATCTTTAGAGGGGAAGGGAAAGAGAGAGGGAGAGAAATATCAATGTATGGTTGCCTCTCATGCATACACTGCTGGGAACTGGCCTGCAACTCAGGCATGTGCCCTGACTGGGAATCGAACTGCTATCCTTTGGTTCACAGGCCCGTGCTCAATCCACTGAGCTACACCAGCCAGGGCTCATAGTGGTATTTTTAAGTGACTGAATTCTAAGTTCTTTAGAAGGAAGTAGCTACTGAGTTTTGTTAAGTAATTTACAGATGTTCTAGTTCGGCTTCTTGGGTTGTAAATTCCTATATTTTTAAGTGGAGATAATGGATTTATTAACTAAAGAAATGCTAATAACTCTCTCACCTCAAATTTGTGTGTGTAAAAGCAGGCTTCTACTCAAGATGCCTCGCTGCCTCTTCTACCATTCTGCAATAAATTGCACAATTTCAGGTGTTTTCTGATGTAAGGATTTTCAGTATTTGCTCTTTGCCCAGTCTTCTCTGTTCCTTGTCATCTCCCACAAGGGGAAAGAAAGGGTGTCAAGCCCCTGCTCCCACAAAAAGGCTGTGCTGGCTTGCTCCTACTCCTCTGAGGGTGCGAGGCCCGGAGATCCAGGGTCCGGTCTCCCCAAGTGTCTCCATCCTCCCCTCCGCACTGACATCTCCTTTCCCTGTCAGTGCAACCGGAGTCGGTGCTTGGAGGTCAGGTAGCCCCAGGATGGCCCTGTGGTCAGATTCCTCATCACCAGGATTTGGGTACCAGTGCCGCCACTACTGGCTGTAATCTTGGGCAGATCAGTAACGTGCTCTGTGCTTCAGGTTCTTCCTTGGTTAAAAAAAAAATGATACTAAATAGCTTAACTCACAGGGTGAAGATGAAATGAAATAAACATAACCGGAGTACTTTCTACAAAGTACTCATAAATGTTTGTTACCATTCTTCTTGAGTTTATTACTAAATGTATCTGGAATAAATGCTTATATGAGCAATGAAAAAGGTAATTTATTATTTCTTCTCCCCATCCTATCACAAAATTATAAAACAATTCTATTCAATAGCAATATTACTTCTACTGTTCGTTACAGTCAAGCTAACATAGGGAGATAGCACGCAAGCGGCATGGCATTCTGGAAGGAACCGGAGCTCAGAGACTAGCGTACCTGGATGGGAATGCCGGTGGTGTTCCTGATTGCCATTTTGAGTAATTTCTCTAGCCCACGTTTTCCTCAAGTCTGAAATGCGGAAACATAAAGACTATTCTGAAGGCCATTGTGAGGATCAGGAGGGCTATGACGCCCTCCCTCAGTGCCCAGTCCGCAGGAGGCACCGCGTGGACAAGTCCAGGGTCAAGGCAGCTCAGCACCGTGTGCTGAAGAGGAGAGGAGTGGAGTGGAAGAGGGGCAGGTAGGACGGGGAACCCCTGCGGGAGACCGCACGTCACCTCTGCCTAGTGCTGAGCCTGGGAATCGAATGGCTCAAATGCAAGGACTGGATTTCCTTGAATTCTTCTCAAGGTACCAAATAAACAAGAACCTATACGTTTACTTAAACCTTGTACTCTAAGTATTTGTTTGACCTCTTAGTTCACCTCTTTACCTCATGACCCAGCTGGCATCTAAGCCTCACAGATTATCCGTAAAGTGGGCAGTTCACCCTTGCATAGTTAGGAATTGCAGAGAACGAGAAGACTGTTTGCCATTTTCATGAAATTTTCTTGTATACTACATTCAAATATGCGCATATTCTATTTACTTCTCCTTAATTTTACTTCTATTGGAAAGGTTAAGAAAAAAATTTCAAAACATGACAAGAGGTTTTTTTCTTTTCAAAAGCTGTGTTAGTAACTAAATAACTGTATTATTTCCGGAAGGGATCATTCATTGTTTTTAATCTACTCATAGATTCTTATCTAAACCCCATAAATGAAGCATTATCTGGTAAGCATGGCAAGCATATGTTTCATTTCCACACCAGTAATGCCATAGAATAAAACCCAGGTCATGTTGACTTTCAGTAACGCTCTTCAGCTTCAGTTTTTAATAAAACATTGCTCATAACTATTGTTTAAAAAAAATCACTCCTTGCAACACTGAGGGACTTCCTAGCACCGAATGGGCTGTGATTACGAAATTCCCTCTTGTAAGATAGGACATCGTATCACTCGCAACACTGTCCACGCAAATGAGCATTGACCTGGAAGAAACTAGCATTGATGTCTTGACAGCCAGCCTTGAGCCTGGCTCTGGATGCAAGAGGGTGTCCCTCTTCCCATCCATTTTGCATTGGTGATCGGTTATGGTGGCAGTGGAACTGGAGCCCGTCTCACGTACTTGCATGGCATCCGGAGTGGCAGAAGGAGCCAGGGATGGGCGGAGTGCTGCAGTGTGGCTGGGAGGGAGACGAGGGGTTTGCTACTGACCACAGGAGAACGCCTGACTCTAAAGACGAGGTGAGGACAGAAGCCTCAAGTGTGTCCAGTAACATTCTAGAGAACTCAGTGGACTTGAAATCGATTTATCAGGCTAGACCTAAGATTTTCTAGATGCCAAAGAAGAACAAGTGGAAGTAGAATCCAGTAAGTTTTTAAATAACAAAATTGGTGCTATAACAAAATAACAAAAAAGCACAAAAAGGGCAGGGGGCTTTCCAGGTACAGAACCTTGGCTTCTGAAAAGAAGGCTGGGATGGTGAAATTAGTAATTAAAAGGCTCATCTTGTTTCATGCTTGGAGCAATGACCTGGCTTCAGAGCTCTGGTTCAAAGGTGTTTGTCCCAAAGTCAGTTGCTCAGAGTTTAAAATGTGCTTGAAGAAAAAAAAATCTGGGAAGTGAGAGGAAGGGAATTTTGGAATCTGCTCTAACCAAATCACAGTGGAAGAGTGAACAGCACTGCATGTTTTGGCATGTTCTGTGTTGCTGGTGTAGAGGCCCTTTAGAAGAACTAGTGTCTTTTTATACCTCTGAGCTTACATATCCATTAGAACAAGCAAGATGGAAAGAGAGTGGGCCCATTCTTCCCACACTGAGGGGCAGGGAGTGGGTCTCTCAGATGGGGTGAAGGCGGGCCCTGAGGCCGAGCACTGCCGGGGGCCCACTGGCAGCCCTCGTGTAGAAAGGCAGCAGTGGCAGGATGTCCGAAGCATTACAAAATTCCCTTGAACACTAATTTTTCTCTAAATATATATATTGAGGTAACATGAGTAAATTGCTATATTTTTAAGATTTAAAATTAAAATAACCATTTTCCTATTGTCTTGTACCCCCACTGCCCACCCTGCAAAGACCCTATTTTGAGCAAGGGAAAGAATCCAGCAAAAATATACAGAAATTACTTATTAGGAGAAAAGATAAGAACTGCTGTTGTAAAAGATAGCAAGAGAGAGAATGTGTGTTGGGTTCGGCCAGTGAGGTTTGGCAAGATAAGAATGACTTCATTGAGAATATGTATGAAGATTTAAAACATGGCAAAATGGTTACTGAAAAAATCAAAATAAGGAACATTAAAGCTGTTTTTCTTTTTCTTTCTTTCTCTCTTTCTTTCTCTCTCTCTTTCTCTCTTTCTCTTTCTTTCTTTCTCTCTCTTTCTTTCTCTTTTTCTTTCTTTCTCTCTCTTTCTCTCTCTTTCCTTTTCTTTCCCTTCCTTCCTTCCTTCCTTCCTTCCTTCCTTCCTTCCTTCCTTCCTTCCTTCCTTCCTTCTTTCTTTCCTTCTTTCTTTCTTTTCTTTCTGTCTCTCTCTCTCTTTCTTTCTTTTTTTTGCCATGGCTCTTGTGGCTTAGTGGATTGGCGTTGGCCTGCAAACCAAAAGGTCACTGGCTTCAGTTCCCAGTCAAGGCATGTGCCTGGGTTGCAGGCCAGGTTCCCAGTTGGGGGCATGCAAGAGGCAACCAATTGATGTATCTCTTACAGATCTGTGTTTCTCTCCCACTCTTTCTCCCTCCCTTCCCCTTTCTTTAAAAATAGATAAATAAAATCTTTTTAAAAAGCTATTCATTTTTGCTGAAGCCCTAGTTTAAGTGCATTTTATGTTTGAGTGTTAATTAGAAAGTTAAACTCTGAAACAAGGATAAAACAGATCATGGAAATTAAAGCATTCTCTTCTTTTATCATCACTTTAAAAAACATTTATATTGTATTTTTTCCCATTACCATTTATCCCCTCTATACCCTCTTCCACCTCCACTCCCCGCCCCCACGCCCATGATTTTGAGCGAAATACTCTCATGTGAGCAGCCTCTGGGCCGGAGGTTCTTCTGCACAGAGATGTTAGCTCTTTCGGGAACTGAGCGTGACTGTGAGTATCCTGATCACCCCCCTCAGTGCATTTTTGTTACATTTTTATTACTATTCAAATGCTGTTTGGTGACTTGTTTCCAGTTCTCCTATTTTTCTGCCCCCTGCATTTCCAGAATGAAGTAAGAGCATTTAGGAAGTGACCGCTACTAACCCTTTCCTAGGCACAACTTAAGTAATGTGAGGTGGCTCAGGTGAATTTCTAGTCTTTACCAGTCAGGTCACATGACAAAGGGCCGTGGAAGAGTCTAGGAGTATGAGTTTTCTGCCTGTCTACCCAAATAACCAATGCAAAGATATGTTCAAATAGTCAGTTGTATCTGTATTTCCATGAGAATATTGTGTGTGTTAGAAAGAAGAAAACACATTTTGAATAAAAGCTTTAGTTAAAAACTAAAGAAAGCAGAAAGCATGTCAAGCAAAAAAAAAAAAAAACAGTGAGTCTATTTGGAGGATTCATTTGTATTTGTTTTAGGAATAGATAGATACAAGGAACAACTAACTTATAGTTTTGCTTGTTTTTCAGTTCAGTAGGTAGGCAGGATTTCATGTATTATAGAATTTCGCTATGTAAAATTTATACAAATTGACTTTGAGAAAAACATTATCTCATAACTGGAAAATTACTCTGAAGTTCAAGACAAAAGCTCCAAAATGAGATGACATAGTCATTTATTAAACATCATAGCCTATGGTAACTCAAGTTTCTGAGGAAAAATAACAAAAGAATAGATATAGAGATAGAAGTTCATTGGGTAAGAAATAAATGGTGATTTATTTTGACAAAGAGAAGCAAGCTAATTTAATACAGCAAGCAGAACTCATTAGAGACTATGGTAATAATGGGAAGAGGAAAAAAGCAAGGAACGTTTCTGCCTAATGTCAAGGGTTCGGCATGGACAGCAAACGGGAAACGAGCTTGCAGCATGACATGGGGCCCGGAAGGACCAACATCATGTCCATAAGCATTGAGGGAATGAACCCTCTTTGAAAATATTCTGAAAATGCCCGGAATGCCATATTTACAAAGGCAAGATGCTAGTCACAGATCAGAAATGAATAAACAGCTTTATAAAAGATTAGGTAGGATTAAGTACATTTTTGAAATGTTTAATTCAATATGTATATTTTCAGTAAAGTGGAAGGAATCAAAAATTGTTTTGAGGTGCTTAGTTGGAGATAGGCTACATGGTGTTTTAAAAGAAATGTAGGGCATAAAGTATGTAGGCTGACAAAGGGGAATTCGGGCTTATGGGCAGGACATAAAATTTCTCTGGTTTTCAAGTTTGATTGCGTACTCCATGCTGAGGATGAGTCTTACGCACTCTCCCATTCTCTGCCTTCTCGGAGGGAGCAGGTGGCGTTAGTGTCGTGATGCATCAGACACTTAAGGGACTTGCTGGGCTAATTGTTAGTGAATAATCTGGAGGCTCCCACTCTGCTCTTCTTATTTACAGGAACAATTGTTTTTCTCATCTTCCTTGTAAACCCAGGCCAAAAACTTCTGTCTAGAAAGCTGAATTCTTCTTAATCAGTATCCCTTGTATAGTATAAGTAGACTCAATACTGATTTTTTTAAATATTCAGGTATACTCCCTTTTTTCTTAAAGGCAGGCAGAACTCCAACCACAAGATAACCCAAGTAAGTATTTTTTAGGTTTAATTATAGAGGGTTTTAAAAATTTTTTTAAAGGCAGGCAGAACTCTAACCACAAGATAACTTGAGTCAGTACTTCTTAGGTTTAATTGTAGAGTCATCTCATACTGAGTATGAGAAGATTGGTGACACTTACTAGACATTTAAACTGTTTTCACTCTTGTAGCTAGCCACTTGCCCCCTTCCTGCCTTTGCCTCGCCATCCCCAGTGAAGTTATTCAGTGGAGCTATTATTGCTGTCCTTTCTTAATTACATATTTTCTCTGGGAACACTAATTTTGAAGGGGAAGTGTTCCAGAAGCTTCCCAAAAATCAGCATTCCAAAGTCTTTATAGTTAGCAGGAAGAATTAATTGCCAGCTACCTAGAATGGAGTCTCAGATTTTTAGTCTCAGTACTTCCTTAATTTCTTAAAAACTACTACTCCAGTATGTAGTAGTAAACCAGTATGGAGTAGTAAAAACTACTACTCCAGTGGACTCCAGTATGGGCTTTTCTTTATATGGGCTAGGTCTACTGATACTTACCTTATTAGAAATTAAAATTGAGACACTGTCAAAAACATCAGCACATGTTCCATTAGCCATTAGAGTGATGGCATCGTTACATGTCTGTGGCCCCTGGAGAACTCCACTACACAGATGGGAGAGGGAGTGAGCAGTAAAGCACAGCGGGCCTCAGTGTTCTGGTGGAAGCAATTGGGCCTCTGGACCTTCTTCCAGGGTTCGGCAGTCCCCGGGGCACCCAGATCACTCGGAGGGCTACTCATGTAGAGTGATCATCAAGACACAGAATCGTTACATGAGCCCAATAATAAGTCTTCAGTAAAAGCTTATTGAAAGGGTGTGGATGAAATGATGCCAATAGTGACATAAGGTTCAGTAAAAGGACCTCAGAAGCCCTCAAGAATACTATTAAATGTGTGTATATATTATATATATATGATTATTATAATATGTAATACTGTTAAAGTTATATACTAACATAGATATAACAATATATGATATATTAATGGTATATATTAGGGATTTATATAATAATAAGGATAACAGTATAAACATTCTACTTTAACTGGGAGGACTCTTGGGTTAAGATTCTGTGAAGCTCTAGGCTGTGATGGCTGGAACAGACTAATAGCACACCCCAGCAGATGTCCCCAGTTTAGCCGGCATTCCTTACCTATAAGCGTGGGCCAAAAACTAGAAATAAAGCTGCAAGACTGGTCTTGTCTTTGGGGCAGATAGAAGTTTAGAAGCAAGCAAATAAGAAACAATCTGATGATTTAGTTCAAGACTAATAATCAGTTTATGGCTGAACCCTAAAACCTGTTCTCCTTGATAAAGGCTAAAAAAGAGTAGTAGATTGATTTTGGTTTAAAATTATAGACTGAAAGAATAGGTAAGTTTGCCTTAAGATCCTTTACCTTGAAATGTAGGAAAATCTTCAGTTTCTAGTAACATTGAGTGTGTCTTCCAGTATTCAGGCATCATGATTCATTTATTTGTTAAAGCAAAGTTGAAGCTCTTTTCCAAACATGGAAGACCCGAAACAGCTTTTATAGGGAAGACTTCTCTATTCTATTTTTTGGTGGGGGCGGTGCGTGGGGATGGCTGAAGTGGTAGCTTTGCTAAGCTTTGCCCATAGTTTCAGTCGGGCAATCACAAGGTACGTAGGATAGTCGCTCCTACAGCACTCTCTTTGTTGTGATTGACTGTGTAGCCACAGACTGTATTCAGTTCTTAATAAGTTTATTTTACATTATTTACTCTTTCATTTGTCTTGTAAACACCTTATTATGGGATGCTACATATTTAAATGTACCACCAGCCAAAATCTTTCCTGTTAATCAGCCCCGTTTGTTTCAAGCCAGTGGAATCCATTTTTAAAAAGCACTAAAAATTTATTCCAGGAGTCTTGTTTCCACACTGGAGCAATTCATAATGCTCCTACTTTCGGGAAGAAATGGTCAGAACATTAGAAACTAGCTGCTAAGATGCCTCTGTTTTCTGGAAGAATATAATTACTGCTAAAAAAAAGTTCAATGTAATGAAATTGTGTAAATATGTTTTTTGACACGTTTCTCCATATTTACTTAATTTCACAAATAAAAAATGGCACTGCCTTCCTTTTTAAATGCGGAGGGTGGTATATTAGAGCATTTTAGTAGGTCACTAAATCATAGTCAAAGTTTAAACCTTAAGGGGAAGATTTTTATGCTCTTTTAATATCAGCATTTATTGAATTTGAATCTAGTTTCAACAAAAGATAAATCGTCAAGAAGAGAATACCAATTCTTTTTGTTCTTAAAGGAAAAACTCTCATTTCTCTTCTCTATACTCTGCTTTACACTCAGTACTCTGGCCACCAAACGTGGGTCCCCCCCACTAATCAATTCTGTGACACCAGCTGGATGATGCAGCTGAATTGAATTCTGACACTACCTACCTGTAGTTAGTATCAGACCCACAGGTTAAGGGTTCAGTCCCATGAGACTGTCCTCCTACCCCCACTTCAGATGCCGGTCTCGAATCTAGGTTATTACCTGGGCTTCTGACCAGCTGTCTGTAAATCAGAGGTTTTCATGAACCCCCTCTCCTTGAGTTTGACAGTTTGCTAGAACAGATCTCAGAACTCAGAAAAAATTTACTTACTAGATTATCAGTTTCTTATAAAAGGATATAACTCAAGAACAGCCAGACAGGAGAGGTACACAGGGCCAGGTATGTGGAAGGGCATAGCGCCTTCCTTGCCCTCCCTCTCCAGGGGGTGCATCCCACTCGCAGCACCTCTGTGTGTGCACGCTAACCTGGAAGGTCATCACACCATGTGCTTCAGGCATTTTAATGGGGGCGACATTCTGTAGCACTGTTGATCCAGTCATTAGCCAGTGGGGGTTTATTCATTGGGAGGGGCTGAAAGTCCCAAACTCTGTAATCATGTTGTTGGTCCACTCTAGCATCGAGCCCCATCTTACCGTTATTTGGGTGTTTTCCAAAAATTACTTAGTAACATAAGCTCTGGTGTGGTTCAGAGGGGCTTATTATGAATAACAAAGACTCTCCTCCGCTTTGTGGTTCTTATCATTTAGGAAATTTAAAATTTTCGGAACTGTGTGCCAAGAATAGGGATGAAGACCAAATAAATATATATTTCTTTTTATTTTTATTTTTTTATTTTTTTTTGTTTTTCTATTTCTTTTTAAAAATATTTTATTTATTTATCTTTTTAGAGGGGAAGGGAAGGAGAGAGAGAGAGAAATATCAATGTGTGGTTGCCTCTCGTGTGTCCCCTGCTGGGAACTGGCCTGCAACCCAGGCATGTGCCTTGACTGGGAATCGAACCGCAATCCTTTGGTTTGCAGGCCCGCGTTCAAACCACTGAGCTACACCAGCCAGGGCCAAATATATATTTCTTATTATGAAGCTCAATGTCACAGTTCTCATCCTTTCATTTTTCTCTCTTCCTAGAAGTTCCCTCTTTCATTCTCTTTTAAAAAATTAATTTTAGGGAAATGTAAGTTGTCCAAAATCATGAATGATTTCAGGGAGTTAGAGAAGGGGTTTTAGTTTTGGGGACTTGGGGTTTTCAAAATCACAAAGGCAAAGGATAGTCTTCGTGGGCTGTAAGTGTGGAATATCATAGCTCCTGGAAAAGTTAATGTAGTCTAATTTATGCATCTTATGCTTATTCTTTTTTCCCCAGCTCAGTTATTAAAATACAGTTAACCCTCCGGAAAGCTGTGCTTTAGAGGGAAGACTCCGGTAGTGTGTGTTTTCTTTTCCTTAACCCCTCACAAGGAGAAAGAAAATAGTTCATGAAAACCTGCTGAGCCGTCCGCAGAGCTCTCTTAGAATTCAGTTTGTTCTTGGGATTTTGTTTTCATCACCTCTGTTTCGCTGTGTACTTGGGTTGTTCGGCATTCTTGGCTCGGTAAGCCTGATAACTCCTGAGAATGAGCAGAACTTCCACTTAGTTTGTGTCACTGTGTTCATGGAAGTCAGCACTGAGAAGTTTAGGAAAAGGCCAAGACCTTGGGCACGTCTCTTCATTTCCCTGAGCTCCAGTTTTTTTTTAGTTATAAAATGAAGATGTGGGACTAAACTGTCCCTGAAATTTACCCTGGCTCTGGTGCCACTGTCACCCCTAGCTTTAGGCAGCTTGTTATGGGCCAGAAATGTATGTGATCTTACTGAGTCTCTAGACGCTCAGCAAATAGGTACCACTGTTTTCTCCATTTTACAAGTAAGGCTTGGAGAAGTTGGTGGGTTTTTCCATGATTACAGAACCAGTGAATTTCAATCTTGGCTGTCTGGTATCAGTGCTTTTTTCCACTATGCTTGCTGCTTCCCAAAAGAGAAAAATCAGTGGCTGCCATTTTTATTGAGGGCTTGCTGTATGCCCAGTGGAGTGCTAGGCCCTTTGTGTGTTGTTCTGTGATGTAAATGTTATGTCCGTTTTGTAGATGTGGAAGTTGAGGTTCACAGTAATAAACTTGGTCTGCCTAGAGGTGATTCTCATGTAGGGTCACAAGGTTGAGGGCTATTGCACCAGGGAGCGGTGCTCTCTTCTGTCAGTAGTGTGGCTAGCTCTAAGACAAAGCACGGGTAAGGGGCCAACTCTTGAAAAGTGGGTTTTGAAATGTTGAGCACACAACATCTCATTGTTGCAAATGAACTCCCTATTATAAAACACCTGCCACTCTTCCAAAACAAGGTCCTGTTCAGTGTGGTATTAAAGTGCACAACCTGTAGAGGGCTGATTCGAGAGTAAGACATCTTGACAGATGGGTTTATGGAATTCCTCCCACTTAAAAATCTCCCTCCCTTCTTGGAAGCAGCTGCCATGACTTTTGCTCTCTGAACAGCTTAGAAAACAGAACGGAATGGCAGTCTTTTGCCCGTAAAGAAAACATAGGCAGGGATAGAGCAGAAGTGGTAGCCACTGTTAAAAGACCGTGAACATGTATGGCTTTCTTTTTGGAAGAATCTTCACAGTCAATGTTCATTAAAGAACTGCACTGTGGTACAAAGCCCCAAATGAAAGAGTAGTACTTCCTCCTCAAAGTTTCCCTCCCTGGACCCTGACCCCTGCTTCCGATTGGTGAATTCTGACAAGTTTCTCAACACACTGTCCTTGGGGCAGCAGTGCTTCCGTAGTAAAAGGAGACACTTATAGTTCAGGGAATGTGGACAGAAATTAGGGTGTATTAGCAGGAGACCTGCGTGCCAGACATACCTCAGGACTGAACAGCCACAGCCTACCCTTGTTGGGAAATGGTGGCCTTTCCTAAGAGCACCGGTGGACCGCAGGAGGTGCTGTACAATAGGAGGTATTCACATCATTTCGTGGGGTGGCAGTGGGGGAGGGTGCACAGAAAATATCCCCCAGGCCTCTGTAGTCTTTGCAGCCAGAAAGAATTGAGATTCCTAACTCCTTATTCACCATTATGGAAAGTTTCACTTTTGTTGTATTGGCTTGCTTCATTCATTATTTTCTTTCATGCTTTAAATTTTTTCCCCACTTCAAATGAGCCCCCTTTGCATTTCGTAATTGTTTGCCTTTTCTCTTCCTCTGAAGTATAGCAGAGTGGAGATTTGGGGCCAAATGGCCAGACAGTGATTAGAGATAGCTGGTATATAGCATCCTGGGGACAGCCGGCTCTCCAGGAAGATAGGAGGAGAGAAAGGTTTTACGCCCCCACAGGAACTTGCCAGAAGCAAGTGTGAGAGGGGTCACCTACACAAGTTAATGGAGGGAACATACATATCCCCCTCTCCCAGTTTCAACCCTGAGAATACTTCGGAATGTACAGACATGTTAGTAGTTTTGGACATGTATTTGGGCCAGCTATCTCTTTAGAAGTTGTATGATTTGCTTCTCACCTAGGGCAGCCATCCATTCAGAGATTTATCTGTCTTCGGGGAAGTCTTCCTCCATGTCTGTTTTGAGGGCATATTGCTAAGGCAAAAACATCCTCTTGTCTTTAGTTGAACTCATTTTTCTAAGACACCAAAATCTTGAGAGCCTATGACGGTGTTAAACAACCTCAGTAGTGGCTGCTTCACAAATTGTCAAAATTATTTTGGTGGGGGTAGGCCGGGAGCAGCAATTGGGCAGTGTGGAATTGGAGTGAGTTGAGGTAGCAAAGATGGGAGTAGGACAACATGGAAGGTAAATACATTTTCCTCAGAAGTTGAGCACTGTTCGTACCTGGTTTGACAAGTGACCCAGAGACTCAGTGCAGAAGCATGTATATTAAAACTCAAGCGTCAGAAAGAACCAGCCCCTTCTTTCTCTCTATGGCAAAGAACCATTCTTTCTCAGCCTTGTTAGAAAAGCATTCTACCCAATTCTTTGTTTCTTGTCTGTGAACTAGGTAATGAGACTTTAGATAGTGAATTCTCCAGATGTTTAGATACTGCTGAAAAGGTCCTGAGACTCTAACATACAGTGCAGTATGATGTCACTTTCCCGGCCCCCGCAAAGGCGAGGCTAGCACATTAGGCGGAGGCAGGAGGCACTCTGTGGATAGAGTCAGGGTGAAGGCTGTGTTTGTACTGAGAGGTGGATATTGGGGATATTAATTGCATTTCCATTAACTGACGGGATTCAGATGGGAAAAACATGCCCCTTCTCTTTCCAGTTACTGTGTTTTTTCTCCGGTCACCTAAATATCTTAATTGATGTTGTTAATCACTTGCATTCTCATGTACAATAGTTTCTTAGGTTAATAAGCTGTGAACTGAAATGTTTGCATTTTGATTTCGAGAATTTGCTTTTTTCTCAGAAGGGTGCAAACTCTCTGTTAAGCGTGGCTTTGATAACTGGATGGTAAGAACGATAGATTTACCAGACTGATTTACCAGACTGAAAATCATTAAATCAGATGCTCAGTTTGTTTCACCGTTGACACAGTCTCATGTTCTTATGCATCTCATCCGCAAACAGGAACTTTAAAAATGGTTTTTCTTTATTATAAAAGTAATTACAAGATACGAAGAATACAGACGAGCCAAAAAAGAAGAGAAATTTCTATCAGGTGTCACTTCCCAAGCCCATGAATCATGAACACTTGTGGAAAAAAGACTGGAAGTCCTTTTTCTTATGCTTTTCCTATTTCTCTTATCAAAAATTGGACCTCAGTGTGCCACTCTCGTGACCCTGGTTGCGAACGCCTTTCCACGTCACTGGACCGTTCCCTGCAGCCCTGTGGTGGCGGCTGTGCAGGTCCCATTGTGCACCTGCAGACAGCTTGCAGTCACCCAGATGGTTCGACATCTACCTTGCTTGTAGTCATTCACTAGCATAAGCAATGCTGCGGTGCAGTTCTTGAAAACCTTTTACATTTGCTTGATCGCAACCTCTAGGTAAATTCCCAGAAGTGTTATTTGCTGGGTCAGAAGCTTTTGCCACATCGCCGTCCCGGATGGCTTACTTTCTAGAATTCTGGGTTCAATTTAGGTCACTTAAGTATAAGATGTGGACCAGTATTTCTGCTCTCCCATTTTGTGCATTGTTTGGGGAAAGAGAAAAGAATGGCAAATTGATTTATGTCTTAGCACGGTCTGTTTTCCACAAAACTATTATGTATAAAGACAGGCCATACATTCATAATACCGTTTAAAATAATTGTTGGTAGCTGATCTGGTCAGCCACAGTTCTCACTGTAGGAATACCCTGTGCTCTTTTGGTCGGTGTTCACAAAAACTCTCTGAAAGACAGTCATCGTGCAGAAAATGGGCTGTGAGTGAAGGGCTCAGGCATGTACTATTGCATCTGTTAAAAAAATCAGCTGAGGGGACATCATTCATGCATTTACCACAGAGGTTTTGAGCCCCTCCGACATGCCATGTGGTGTTTGGGTGCTCGAAGTACCTCAGACGCAGCCCTTGCCTGTAGGGAGGTGACATTGTATGTGTGTCTGTAGCTGTGTGTGTGGTGGGGGGTACAGAAAATAAACAACACAACCTTTCACATAGTATGTTAGGAGATGATGAAATTATGAACAGAAATTATAGTAGTGTGTGTGTGGGAGGGGTGGGACATGTTGTAAAGAAGGAAGGAAGACAATGGGCCTCACTGAGATGCTGACATTTGGGCCAGAACCTGCAGGAGGGAGGGAGTGGCACGCTGACCCGTATACACTAGTGAGCCTGGCAGGGCCCTGCCCTCAGTCCAGGACTTCAGGGTCTCTCCTGGCCATCAGGCTGTTGTTGCACATCCAGTACACACCAACCCAGAATGTGTTCAGCCCAGTTCCTATGGTCCTGTAGAGCACTGCCTTCAGCCCCAGGCCTGTCATGCACCAGCGGTCTCTAGGTAGCATGTCCTTTTGGTGAAATAAAAAGCATAAAACACACTCAATGTTCACCTGCACCGCCAGGGGTAAAAGGATAAACTAATGGTAAACAATCCATCCTAGAAGAAACAAAACACTCTCCATGATGGATGCCCATTGTCTGTCACACTTAGCTAAATAAAACTTAGAATACCATCAAATTAATGACCTAGGCTTTTGAAAATGAAAATATGGTTTTGGTAAAATATCCAGTCTTATTGGTGGTAATCTAAACTATGTGCAAAAAGGTAAAAATAATTTCATTTGGATTTTAGTGGAACTGTAAAAAATCATTATGAATTCTTAAATGCAAAAGGATCAGCCAGGACATCTGTCTCGGCTCTCTCCCATTTTACCGCTGAGGGAACGAGGCACAGGCGGGTACCAGGACTTGTTCTCAAGCTGGGATGAACTCGCCCCGGTGCTGCTCTGAGCCTGGTTTGCAAAGCTGTGCTCTCTCTGTCCCATGGCAGGTCCGTCCCAGGGCCACCAGGCTTCCATCAGGTTTCCCAGTTCATTAGAAGGACTGACTGATAAATACATATCTAAACTCCATCGATTATGAGATAATTTCCTCTCCCCTTTTCTTGAGGTGGTCATTGATTTTCCGCTTGTTAATGTGCTGTGTGGCACGCTTTGGACACTAAATGAATTACCGATCTTTGCATTTTTCCTGAAGGAAAATGTGATCTAGCCATCACGAAAACCAGATGCAGCTGGTAAAACACCTGTAACTGGGTGTTTTCAAGCTCAGCAACATAGCAGAACCCCAAGGGTAGAATTTAAGTTCAAACTTGGTGACTGGGTTAACTGAGATTTTTTCAAGTCCATTCTGATTTGTTTATGGATACAACCTAATCCATGAAATCTTACTCTATCAGATCTGCTTCTTTGGTGGCAACTTGGCAAGAACACATTTTTAATAAATAAAGGTATTATATATAAATTTTAATATATTTTAGGCCTTTCCACAAATATCTCTTAGATATTGAGTAGTTATTTGTCAAGAAAATGATCATCAGGGCCACAGTTTGGTCTTCTAATGAGCCTGAACAGATGTTACTCAAAGGAATGTGTCCAGTAAGAAAGAACAAGGGAAATCTCTTCCCGATTTGTCAGATGTTCTTCACTTGTCATTACTTTTCAGACTCGTTATTTTGTTCATCTTAAATTAAAATATACCCCAAATCTCATAAACTTCAAAATTTCTATGTCAAATATTTAGCCTAATAGCACTGAAGCAGGCCTTAATTTTTACATCCCATTTTTTTTCAGGAGTTTGATTATCATGATTTCTTTAAATTAAATAACTAGAGGTTGGAAAGGGACTCTGGGAAAGGCAAGGAAACCAACATATTTAGTGCAGTTTATGGCCCAGGAAATGTGCTAGCATTTTATGTGCAATGCATTTAAATCCCCCAAATCATTTGTTATGGTCCCCATTTTAGAGATGAAGAACCCGGCCCGCAAGGAGCAAATTGCCCGAGTCACATACTCTATAAGGCACAGACTTGGCATCCAGACCAGCTCTTGGGAATTAAAAGCACATAGCTTTTCAATCTTCTCTTTCTGCCATTCCTCTGGGCTGTTATCCCTAGGTTGAATTTAAAAATTTTGAGTTGGATCGCATTTTTTTTATTCCTACCAGCAAGCCAGAACTTTATCCAAATAACGCTCCTGGGAACTGGAAGTTAAGGTAGAGACTACACAAAAGCAGCCCTTCACTCAGCAGGCCGTTATTGATCACATGCCATGTTCTGAAAACTGGGCTGTGTGCTGGGGTTAGAGAGGAGAATGAGACTGTCCTCTTCTGCTCTCATGGCACACGCGGGCTCCCGAGGAAAAAGGACAGCATGGGTCACAGAACGTGTGGTGACCAGGCTGAATGGGAAAGCAAGTAGTTGGTGGGAGAGAGTTAGAAATAAGCCTCGGTCAGTGGAATGGACTGAAATTGCGTTGGACATTCAGAGAGGGGGAGTACGGTTGACCCTGGAACAACACTGTGGTCAGGAGCATCAGTCCTGTGCAGTCAAAATGCCACGTATACCTTTTGACTCTCCACATCTTCATTTCTCTCAGTGTCCAAGGGTTGGTTCTAGGTCTTTGCCCCTCTCCAGACTCAAACTTGCAGGTGCTCAAGTCCCCTACATAAAATGGGGTAGTCAGTTCATACAGTTGGCCCTCCACATCTGGACTCCCAGGTGTGGATTGAAAATGGCAATTATTTATTTTTTAAAAAATTCACGTATAAATGAACACACACATCTCAAACTGCTTGTTCAAGGGTCACCTGTAGTTGGGACACAGGTGTTGGAGCTAATATAACTTGAACTGCAGGGCAGTAAATAATTATGGCTACAGGGAGGCAGGTGTTGTAGTGAGGCGTGTTGCGTACAGGGCAGTTTAGGCCCCTTTTCTCCTGCCCCCATCTTAATAAAAAGGTTATTCCCGTTTGATTAAATGAAATGGGATCGTAATAGTTTCATATGAAAATCTTAAAGCAGGTTACTTTAATTATTTATTACTCACTTTTATTACTCACCTATGTGTTTTCATTTATTACTCACCTATGTGTTTTCCCACTTGGCAGGGTCCCTTAATTTGAAAAATTGGAAAAACAGCAGTTTCTCAAATGTACAGAATTGTGGTTCTGCTCCAAATTTCAAGTGCCCCTTGAAAAGAACTGCTGAGTTTTTTCTGTCACTAAGACCATTGTACTTGGTATTCATGATGTTAAAACAAACTTCATGAAAAACTGATCTTAATAATAACCTCATAATGACAGCATCTATAAAATGAAATAGGGAATACAAACAAATTACATGAGAGTACAGAATATTTGAGTAGCTACCACAGAATATTCTTTGGAGGACTGTAAGACAAGCATTGCAGGCATTATTAGAGAAAAATGTTACAGGGCAGTTGCAGCTACCCATTCATCGGTGTTCTCATCCTCCTTAAAAATGTCAGTATTGAAAATGGTTAATCTCAAGTGCTTCCAAGTATGAGTTTTTTGGCTGGTATGCTGAAAATAAATTTAGTTGAAAGGATTTATTACATTTCATTTCATACTATAATAGACGTGAAGATCTATTTCGATTGATTTTTTTTCTTAGTTACTCTTTGTGGAGAATTTTGGCCTTTTAAGGTTATATTATGTGGTTAAGAAGTAATGAAAGTCAAGTTGAGGGTATTTGTGTTGTAGATAGCTCACACTCCTACAGCTCTCCACAGTGTTTAATTGCTTTCACGGAGACTAGAGTGGAAGTCAGCTAGCTGATTTATTACTCAATGACCTGGGGCAAATCCCACTTTTTTCTCCTATAAAGTAGCGATACTAATAATACTTACCTTATTCAGTTATTGGAAGGCTCAAAAGAGATAAGGATCAAATGAGAATTAACATCCAGTGCTTAGCATTATGCCTGGCACCTAGTGAGCAAATTCTTTAATAAACCTTAGCTGAAAATAATGGGTTTAGGACAGCCCTGTACAGGAGCTATGTGTGCCTGTCCTGGTTTTAGAGTTAAAAATACAGCAGCAGTAGCACCAACCATAATACATATCTTTTATTGAGCAGGAGAAGTGCTAAGTGCTAGTACATTATTTCATTTTGCTTTCTACCACTACTATGAAAGGGAGGTTCGTGGCAAGTCTGTTGAATAGGGTGATTAAGTAACTTGCCTAAACTCATCCAGATTGTCCTGTGGTTGGTGCTTGAAATTTAACCCGGACCTGTCTGAAAAGCCGTCTTCCTCTGTAGATAGACAGCTCACACTGCTGCCGCAGGAGCAGAGCTCTGCTGCATCCTGCCCCGGGTCCCCTGGGGGAGGCAACCAGACTCCTTTCTGTGCCTCTGCTCTCTGGGTCCCTGTTCTTTGGAGTCTGTACCTGTTCTCTTTCCATGTTAGGGGCTGATGGTTTTTAAAAATCAATAGTTATATTTTATATGTTTATTGGAAGGTTGCATATATGAGGCCTGTCCCAAAAAAGTTCAGCCATTGTTAATATAAACGAGAACAGTTTGTTTCACATTGATGTAACCTGGCAACCAAGCAGAATGGACTGGAATGCGCATGCGTGAACAATGATGACTTCCATCCACGGTGCCAGTCAGTGGAAGCAGTAGGCACCACTGAGGGAGCACATGTACTGTTTGGCTGTCACGTTCAAAATGACTGAGTGAGTAGAGCAATGGATCTGCATGAAATTTTGCATTAAGCTTGAACACTCCTCCACTGAAACTGTTTAGATGATTCAGAAGGCTTCAGTATGGGCAACCAGTGATGGGCAGCTTCATCACGACAATGTGTCCCGTCCACTCATGCATCAAGTCTCTTACGGAGATTTTGGGTAAAGCATCAAATCACCCAGGTGACTTAGGTGCCCAGATTTGGCATCCTGTGACTTTTGCCTTTTTCTAAAACTAAAATCACCTTTGAAAGGGAAGAGATTTCAGACTGATGATGAGATTCAGAAACATACAACGGGGCAGCTGACGATGATTGGGAGAACTGTGTGAGGTCCCAGGGTGCCTACTTTGAAGGGGACTGAGGCATCATTGTCCTATGTACAATGTTTCTTGTGTCTTGTATCTTCATCAGTGTCTCTATTTTTAATATTTAATGGCTGGATACCTTCTGGACAGACCTCATAGAATATATTTATTTTTCACTTATAGCCATGATATAAGGTGTCTTTCAAAAATATGAATTAAGTAATAATCCTGGTGCTATACAGATATGGCAGAGAATTGTGTGGGTGTTATGTGGGTGACTGGATTTTGAGAAACTGCTGTATGTCATGTGCCTTTCTATATGTAAATTTTTCTTTTTCGTCCTCTTTCAGCCAGACTCCCTTCCCCCTCCCCCCATACTGAAAAATAACAATGTGAGTTAAACTAGTCAGTCTGATTGTGGGGTGGACAGTGGGTGGTTGGATTGGGATTAAGATTATTTTATTTGATTTGGCTTCCATGAATTCTGCTGTCTGTCTAGCATGGCCTTCCTGCTTCATCACTCCGAGAAGTTTCTATTGTCTGCATGATTGAAGTGCAAAGTGATGCCTTCAGCATTGTGGCTTGTGCGATTCTCCTAATTACCAGGAAAGATGTGACCAGTTTATGAGGTCAGCTTCTGAGGTTCTTTATTGGCATTAAAATTGGCTCTGATCTATGAAAGTGGTTGTTTTCCAAGGCAATTCCCCATTTCCAGGAGCTCCATGGAGATCATGCTTGCGGGAAGCAAATCCATCAAGTAATTAGCAGATGAGCAGAGTAGATGGGCCTGCCTGTAGTGAACACTCACACACACTCTCAACCCAAGAGCTTGTGGGCTTGGCTGGTGCTCCTGCCTCTTTGGGGATAAGTTAGCACCGCTGATTATTGCTGAGCCTGGTAAAAAGTTAAATTATATTTATGTTTACAATTATTCTTATAGCAAAGATGTGGGTTAATGTAACCCCTTGCCCTTTGACTGAAGAGATTCACTTAGGCTGTGTAGAAGATTTAATTTCTAACACAAATGAAAGTACTTCTAGGGTGTAGGGTACCCCACTGACTGTTTTTAGATTGGAGAGCTGTGAAGGATGTTAGTTTTCTGAAGCAGAGATGAAGTCCTCTCTTATTATTGCCTTTGCTGTCAAGCCTAACCAGAGAATTTGGTTTTCAGTAATCTCGGTGGGTTGAAGAAATCACACTAAACTTTACGCTTTAGATGGCTTGCTTCTCCCAGCCACCCTGAATGTAAGTAGAAATTTGGGTGCCAAAATCAAGGGGTGTTGGGAGACATGGGGGAAGTCCCCTGCCCCCAAGGTACCTCCACACTCCTTGAAATGACCTGTTCCTTTCTTTTGACGTTCCTGGTATCTAGTTTCATCTGCAAATCCCTGAGCTAGTAGTATGTTAAGATAGGATCGATTGAGCTGGGGTGGGTGATGGGATGAGGTGACAGGAAGAGCACCTTGGAACCTGGGTCACTGTCCCAAAAGTGCATGCCTAGGCCAGAAATCGGTACAAGATTCCAGAAAAGGGGAGTGAAACCATGAAGAAAAACTCATTTTACCTTCTTTATGGACATACCCAAGGCAAGTCTGAGCCTCAGGTGGTATGTGAAGCATGTATTGCAGCCTGGATGTTTTCTGTCTTAAGAAAAAGGAACGATGGAGGGCTTTAGATGCATCAGTGTGCGCCATGCACGGTCATGAATCTGAGCACCACTGCAATAGGGATTTTGCCCTTAATTTGTGTAATGACTAGGTACACAGCTGCTTTTGGATATCTTGCATCCACTTGCCCCCTGGCCCAGAAGTAGTGCTCGTGGCTGCCTTTCGTTGTCTTTCTCCAGACATTTCTTCTTCCCTAGCGCTTCCCATCTCTTCCTTACCCTTGTGTCTCAGGAAATGCCACTGAAATAAAAACACCTGCCAACAAAGTCCTAAATGCGTTATTTGCAGTAAGAGAAGAGCAGCTTCATGATTTGATTCCTACATATAATTTGGGGAGAAATTTTCAACTCCTGGGAGCACAGCAAATAAATACAAAACAAATAGGCATCTCTGCCATTGGCCCTTTTAGTGAATACATGAGCATTTATTTCCCTTGGGGGTAAAGTCAAGCCTGCAATGGATAATAAATATAATAAGGTTCATTTCCTTTTGTACCCAACCACGAGTAAGTATCAGCTGTTATACCTTGTATGTGAAAATAGATAAAGCTATTTCATTGTTCAGGCAAACATCTGCTCACCACTGTTACTGCAATTCCATTTCTGTTTTTCAACTAGCTTCAGCTAAGTGGGGTATTGGAGTGTTGTTACCTCCTCAGGATTAGACCCCAAGGGAGGAATACAAAACCTTATTCTCTTGTACTTTCCAATACATTCCTCCTTCCAGCAAAGCAAATTTGCTTGCTGTTCCCTCCCTCCAGTGCCTTTGTGGGACCATTCTCATGACCTGGAATATCCTTTTACTTTCCTCTAAGCCAGATCTTCCTTCTGCCGGATTTCACCTTGGAGTTTCTGTGCTTGTTGCATTTGTTCTTACCCTAGGAAGAGTGTCCAGTCAGCGTCCACGACCATCAGGTGTATTGTGGGGCTTTGTTCTCTACATAGGCTCCCTTCATGTGTCTGTGCGTGGTACATGTAAAGAGGCTTGGTGTACTATAAAATGCACAGGACTACCAGTCAGACAACTTCATGCGTGTGACCTTGGACTTGTTTCCGTTTCTCTGGGCGTCAGCCTTCCTGTCTGTGAAATGGAGGATGATTTCTTCCATGCCAGCCACACAAATTTGTGGTGAAGAACTGAATGTGCTGAAGTGGGTTAAAATGTGCTTTGTAATCTGTGTGCCTCATGTGAAATTACATTTGTAGTACGTGTTTCCTAAAGTCAGAAACTGTTTGGTACACTGTAGAGCTGTATCATATACAGACGTAGCATGTGGCAAGGTCACCTCACACACACGCCCCCTCCAAAGCTAAGTCCCGGCTTCCATTGACCCAGGGAAGGGAAAGCCACAGCTGAAATGCTCATAGAAACCATAGCTTTATTTTTTTGGCTGTTAAGCTACCAAGAACTCAGATCCTAATAGTTTAAGAGTAATTTGACAGTGATGTTAGGAATTTTCACAGTTAATTTTGACCATATGTAATTTTTACTTTAAGTGCACACTTTACCACCAAACCACAGTGCACTGGCATTCCACTTCATAGTTCTAGTTCCTTAGCTCTGTGCTGAGTGGGTGCGCAAGGAATATTGAGTCATATATAATGTAATATAGTCAAATATAATACAGAAGGAAGTTATAAGACTGACAAATACGTAATAACATTTGCTTGCTGTTTAGGAAATTTTGGACACACAAGCTGCCTTTTATTTGATTTGGAGGAACTACTAAAATGTGGTCTGTATTAGCCCTGGAGTAAAGTATAACTTTACATTTAACAAACATGAAATAATTTAGGGCATAGCAGTGTTTTGTCCAAACTTTCAGTCTCTGCTCTTGCCTCTTGCACGTGGCCATTTATGTAAACATGCACAAACACGCACACACACCCTGGGGAGGGTTCAGTTGAGCTCAGATAATCAGAAAATCACAAGTTGTCCTACAGGAGTCCTTTTTTTAAAAAAAAAAAATGGCAACTGGTCTCTGGCGTTAAAGAACCGTAGGTTTCCAGTTGTCCTCTCGGGTAGTAACCTCCTGCAGTTGTATCAGAGATCAGAAAAGAGTGCTAGCTTTGTAGCATCCTTTGCACAACTGACACATCTTTATCACTCTACCTGGAGTTCATCGTGGAGTCAGATGTTGGGAACAACAAAAAGTGAAGGAGAGAGGACACCACCAAAAAGCAGCGCTGGAATGCCTTGCCTTTGAAGAAGACTTCATGAGGAACAATCCTAAGTGCCCATGGCTGTAGAAGACCGCTCTGAGATTTCATAACATCCCCCCCACCCACCTCCAACCTCCCGCAAAATAAAAAAAAATCAAATTCTGTGTGCGCTTTCAAGAAGGAAGGAGAAATTTAAGAGAGTCTGGGTGTTTGGAAAATAACTTTTCTGAGCTGTACATTTGGATCCATCTCATCTGAGCAGATCACTGGGCCAGCTGCTCTCACCCCTGGTCCCTAAGCATAATACTGGTAATGAGCAGTGGCCGTGAGTTGGAAAGATGAGTACAGTGCTGGGTGAAGGGGTGTTATTTGCTTCTGAAGACCCCAGAGATTTTGTCTTCAGAAAAACAGAACGGTATCACAAGAAAAAAAGAAACTGAATTGTCTTTTGTCAACTGCTTTTTAGATTCTTAGCTACCATGTATATCATGTAATATGGTATGTATTATAGGGAGAGTCATAACTAAGCTTAAATTTTTAAAAAAGATTTTTAAATTTATTTTTATAGGGGAAGGGAGGAGAAAGAGGGAGAGAAATATTAATGTGTGGTTGCCTCTTACACGACCCCTACTGGGGACCTGGCCTGCAACCCAGGCGTGTGCCCTGACTGGGTATTAAACCAGCAACCCGTTGGTTTGCAGGCTGGCATTCAGTCCACTGAGCCACACCAGCCAGGGCCTAAGCATTAAAATTAAAAAAAAAATACTAACTTTGTGATATAATTTACATTCAATAAAATATATCTATTTCAAGTAGACAGCCTGAGGTTTTATGATTGGAGTAAAGTTTGTGCCATGGGTGAGCAAAGAGCTAACACCTTAAAAAGGCTTCAGACTTTCTTTGATGTTTCAAACATACATTTCAAACTGCTTCCTCTAACCTCATTTACATATGACAAATATATTTATCAATATCACATAACTGAACTATCCCCCAAGGAAACCATTCAGAAATTCTCCATTAGCTGATTAAGCACTCATAGCCAGAAGGTCATATTTTATCCTAGTCTTAAAAACTGTTATGTTAGCATGTTACCTCCAACACTTATTAAAAAGAACCAAGCAATGAAGGGAAGTCATTATTTTTCTGTTCTAGCTGTGTTTCTGACTGCAGGCGATTCAGAGATCTCAAAAGACGAAATCGCCTACTATCATGACCCTGCTTAGAAGAGAATCTCTGTCTGTGTATGTACAGATATTCACATCATAATTTGTTGTGGCTAGCTATATAGCTAGCTATCTAATTGGAAATTTGTAAACATTTTAGTGTTCTCTGTGGCTTGGGTGGTCAGACAAGGCTAGTGGTAAAGGTGACCTTGTGTTAGGCCTTCAGTTTTGAGAAGTGGGGAAGGCATTCCAGGAAGGGGACGGGTTTGAGCACAGAGAGGGCAGTTAGGCCTATTCAGAGCAGAGTGAATCATGGCCCTGCTAAGGAGTAGTGCTTCTAAAGTAATACAGGTAGGAAGTGGCCAAATTAAGGAGCATTTTATAGGCTGTGCAGTGAAGTTTGGATTTTATCCTAGAAGCATTTGAGAGCAGTTAGGGATCTTTCAGCAAGGCAGTGATGTCATTAAAATGGTATTCAATAAGATTTAATTTCTAGCCTATTCTCTACATATGTATGTAGTAAATATGGTTGTTTACCAATTCAGGTAACTAAATTATTCTAATGGGATAATTCAAAATTCTCTGTAAGTGGATTATACTTATTTAGCCTCCTCAACCCAAGTGCTTATGTTACTATATGTTCAGTCTTTTATAAATATTTTATATGCCCCTGAAATGCTGTGATAAACACAGGCAACCATGACCTGTTAATTTTATCATTCTTCCTTCCATGTTTTCTACTGAAGCCCTTAGGGTTGGGGCATGTTTTTCCCATTGTGAAAGAAAATGGCTTAACATTGAAGAGTAGAAAATACAATTTTCTGACTTCATTTAATTATACTTGTTCTACAAATTATACAGCTAAATTTCCTCTCCCGAATGTCAGGTCTTTGTTCTTTTTTTGGTTTTGTTTTTCCCTATCAACATGATGACAGAATGAATAAATTACTTTCATGATTAGTTTATTTAGAAAGAAGATTTTATGTCAGTAAATACTGACAAAGACAGCAGTGAGACAGTTGAAAATGATGTTGATATATTTAGCATTTTTATTTCTCGAAGAGTTAGATTTTGGGAAATTTCATTATTTAAGAAGAAACTTAATAAACTGTTTCCTTATTAAAGGGTAGTCTCTTAAATCAAATTATGCCACAAGTCATTAAGTATCCTCTGACTCATAATTCATAAAGTGTGGTCCATTTCAATGAGGGTTGGCTTTTTCTTTGAAAAGCTTATTGGAGTTGGAAAAGAAGTAGGTGGCCATGAACACTGAACAACAAAACATCGAACTGCTTTGGTTTGGATGGAGTGGGTTATTTTGAAAAGTGTTTCTGTGGAAGTGTTCACAGACTGAACTGGTTTAGTAATATAATTTACTACTATTTTTATTACTAAATCAATACATAGATACTGTATATTCACATACTACATGCTTACAAAGCATGATATATACTTACTTACATGATATATATACTTAAGTATGATATATACTTACAAAGACAAAAGTATATCATAATACATGCTGGTGCTTCTTACTGTGACAGGAGGTCAGGCAACTCCTAAGTGGCAACTACCCTTATGCAAAATTGGCTGTACAGAGTGTAAGGTTTATGCTTGGGGCCAGCAGATTTTACATAGATTTACATCTCTAAGCTAAATTATTGCTCCAGTTTGATAAGAGGTTTGTGCCCATAGGCTACTTGAGTCCTTCTCAAGGGATTTAATGATGATGGGACATTTGAAAGGCTTTAATTATTTCTGGGCATTTTGTAGGTCTATCTCTGGTCATCTGCCATAATACCACTTTAAGATAATCCAGACCCCATGAGCCAGTTCTCATGTCATGCACCTTTAATTCATAGCAAGGACTCCAGTCTAGAATCAAGAATATTTTCCTGAATGTGTGTTGTCGGTGCATGTGACACTTCCTACCCAGTTGTTGTCAGTTTTCCTCCTGTTCACAAAAGAAGACTGCCTTAGTCTTTCTGAAGGCCGCTTGGAGATGGATTTGCACCATGGGCCTGAGCCCAAGGACGCTCTTGTTCTGCTTGACTTTTCTTTACTTGCTCACTTTGGAGTTTGTTTCAGATAAATATGTAATCTTAAATATGGTGATTTGACTGCAACATTTCAAATCAGTCATTCAGTCACCCACCGTATTTAGGGCATAGTTCTGGTCCTTATTGAGGATCCTTTACTTCTTTGTTTACACTCAGCCTTGATCCAAAAAGGATTTTAAGTGGTTTACAAGGAGTAAAATAACATAAATTGAAAGTAGTTTAGAAAAGGAAAACAGTATTTGTGGTGTAAGGAATTTGGAATCTGGTGTTAGCCAGGAATTTTGGAATCAGGTGCAGGCTTCTGTGAAATTTTCAGTTTAGTTGAGGGAACACCAGTGAATACTCAGGCCAACAAGAAAAGGCCCGTAGATGTTGAGAGCCCAAATGAGTGGCACAGACAGGTAGTGCTGTCCGGGTGTGACGTTCCTAAGGATGCTCGGGCAAGGGCGTACAGAAGAGGTGGGGCTCGTGCCTGGGCTTGACGTGGGGCCCAGGGAAGGTGATGAAAGTGGATGTCTGCACAGAGGAAAGATACAGAAAGGATGTTCAGAATGCACTTTATTTTACCAAAGGAACTCAGTTTTCAGCTGGCACATGATTCCAGCTCAGGGACTACCTGTTTTAAAATCTAATATGGGGTATATTTTTAATTCTGCTTAAAATGAAAAGCATGAATATATTTTTTGAAGACAATGTAGTAATTAACTTTAGAAAATAATATTATACGCTACTGTCTTTCAATAGAAAAGATAATATGCCTTCTTTGTCTTTAACTCAAGATAGGGATCCTTAATTTACATTTTAAGAACTACTCAGTTTTTTATATATTCCTTTTATAACTCATTGCTGAACGCAACTTTTCAGTGACTGTGTGACATTTCTGGAGAAGTTCTGATCAGATTTATCTTGTCTGTGTGGTGTGCACATCGATAGTACGTGCAGCTGATAATTGGCTCCGCCACAGCCGTCGGCAGAGATTGACTGGATATGACCACTAACGTTTTGGTCGTGATGATGTGGTTTTATTTGTTGTTGCTGTTGTTGTTTTGAATCACTGCCCACCTTTGTTTTACCAGCTCTAGTGGTAAATAATGATTATAATGCTGAATGTATCAAGCATGGTTGCTCCCACCCCTTCCAGGAGTGTTATTATTTTGTCCCTACCAGGAATATTAAAATCAAACACAATTTTTTGTGCCCCGATCGAACCTCATGTAAATGTCTAATAGAACAGTTTTAAATATTTCATATGTTTCTCTTCTGAATAGTGAGTGCTTTCAGACTAGGGGCAGTTATCTTAATTACCATTTTGTCTCCAACCCCTGAAATAGTACTGGCAGAGTCAGTCTTCAGTAACTATTGACTGATTGAGTGAGTGAGCATTGCTAAGGCTAGTTATAATAAATGTTACTCAACTCATTATTATCATTTGATAGCACTTTCCAACTCAGTATCTTGTAGAGCCATAGAATGTGAGAGCTGGAGTGGTTATTAAAGGAGATCTGACTGTTTTTATTATGATGGAAGAAAGCTGAGATCCAGAGAAAAAACTCATTTGCCAAAGAACACAGCCAATGACTGGCGGAGCTGGACCTAGAACCCTGCATTGTGGTCAAGCCTTGTTCCTCCGACACTCCTTGCCACACTGCCCATCTGACCACTCTGCCATCTCTCCCCAACAGTTAAATGTCTTACATGGTTGGTGATGCTGTTTTTCACATGTATAGTTCAGGAACTTTGCTCCTTGGTATTTACAGTGTCTAATTAGGTTATCCTGAAATAACCTTTGTCTAAACCAGGCTGGAATTGCCAGAATGTTCCTAAACTTTCAGGCTACAGAGTATATGAAACAGATACCTTTCTTACTATGTAGGTTCGGTAATTTTACAGAAATTCATCCATAAGAATGAGAGAAGAACCCTTTTATTTTCGTAATATCATAAAGTATATGCAGTTTCTTGAAACGCTATTCTGAAGAAGAGTGTTTAAGGTGTCACCATTTGAACTGACCTGATGCTGACTGGGAGGTTGACCTGGTGGCCTTTCAGAAACGGATGGAAATGTGGCCTAGCAAAACCAACTGTCAAGTTAAAAGAAGGAAATTAACATACAGATTACTGACAAATGCTCGGTTTTAACCAATTGGGCTCCATTTGGTCTAAGAGTGAAAAGGGATTGACTTTCTTTTAGCAGGAAAAAGCCAAACGACGTGGTGGGAGTATAGGGCTCTGGCTTCCAGCTCGGGTGCCCTCAGAATGTGTCAGGTGCACTGGGAGAGGCAGGCCGTTGACAAAGGAAAGGAATGGAGAGGAGCCACCGTGGAGATTCAGTATCTGGGCCTGACGGGAGGATGCGTAGTTACCCGACTCTAAAAGAAGGGCTTTTCATTAGTTTCCTGTTGCTACTATAACAAGTTACCACAAACTGGCTTAAAGCAACACAAGGATCTGGGAGGTTGGAAGTGGGAAATGTGTTTTGTGGGCCAAAATCGAGGTATCAGCAGGGCTGCTTTCCTGTATAAAGGCTCTGAGGGAGAACCAGTTTTCCCACCTGTTTCAGCCTCTAGAGGTCTCCTGTATTTTTTGTGTTACCCTCTTTCCGTCTTCAGAGCCAGCAGCGGTGGGTGAATTGGGTGAAGTCCTTCTCCTGGGGCACCACTCTGACCTCTTCTGCCTCCCTTGTCCACTTCGTAGGACTCTTGTGCCTATATTGGGATGATCCAGGGAAACCTCCCTGTTTTAAGGTCAGGTGATTAGCAACCTTATTTTCCTTTTGCTGTGTGAGGGAGCACATTCACAGGTTCTGGGGAATAGGATGGGTACCTTTGGGGGGCCATTATTCTGTCCACTGTAGAGTGAGAGAGATGTAGCTTTGTTGCCTTCAGCCGAGCCATGAACTTGAGGTAACGTTGCATGGAGAGAGCCAAGGAAATACTGTATTTTCCTGTGTACAATGCACACTCTTTGCCCAGATTTTTGAGGGGGAAAAGCATGGGTATAATGATTCTGTACCACGGGCATAATGATCCCATGCATTATACATGGGAATGCATTATAGACAGCAAAACATGGTAAATACTCTTCCTCCCAGTCTCTGGCCAGTGTGCCTCATTGGCTAAAGCCACTGGAAAGCCAGATGTGCAGGGGCACTGTGGATGCAGCGTGCTCCCCACAGAGAGCAGGCGAGAAGGGAGAAGGGGGATCCGCACGGGACACTGAACCTGTCCCCCACAAGAACCGTCGGCATCCCAGAAGACTGTGTCCTCGTGTCGTTTCTTGAGCAGGCAGGGCAAGCAAGGTGGTCATTTTCCAGGCTAGAAGCTGGGATAGGAGAAGTCGTATTAATGTGGTTTAACAATGCAGGATTTGGCCACTGTTCCCCTTTTAAGTATTTAGTAAAGTCTTTAAATGGTTCCATGTTTTGCTAGCTACATGCTGTTAATGAAGAAAAGTTCCGTGTATGTTCACTTGGATACCAGTGTTAGTGGATGTTCCCTGAGGCTCCCATGCCACCCCAGCCTGCTGATGACATGAATTAGTGAGGCCCTTCCAGGTGGCGTCTCTCTCTGCATGCTCCGTCACGGTGCATTGTTCTTTGCCGGGTGCTGTTGCGTGTGAGGCAGGGAAATTCTCTCTTGGATGAGGACTGTCCAGCACGCTACAGAATGTCAAAAATTCCTGATTTCCACTGGCTCCATGCCAGTAGCATCTCCTACTCATTGTAGCCACCAGAATACCCCCAGGGGGACACTCAGCTGACAATGAGATCCACAGCCAGTGAAAAGGGAGTCAAACCAAACTCCTGAAGCTCGGGCACGTTACTTACCTTCTTCCAAACTTGGTTTCCTCATCTGTAAATTAAGGATAATATCTGCTTCTCCGGTAGGTAATATCTACTGGCAGCATTAGTAGTGATGTGTGTGAGGTACTTGCATTGTCTGGCAGGGAAACCAGTTGGAAAGGTGGGGACCAGGCCTGAGACAGCACTTGGACACCAGACTCTAGCAGGGCTCCCTAACTCAGCCTAGATGCCCTTGGGGTAGGGGCTGGGGCCCTGAGAGGTACTGATTCTGCTCAGGACAACCTTGATGTGAAATCTCAGCCTAGGAATACTTTATGGCTTCTGTTCAATGTGGAAGAATAGGAAGTCAGCCTTCTTTGAAAATTGTTGCATGAAACCACACTTAATCATTTCTTTCCTGACCTTCTTAATATAGAGGAAAAATTATAGATGTCTGTGCATTTATTTAGGGCTTTTTTTCTTTGCTCAAGTAGTTAAATGTTTTCACCACTGTATACTTTACTAAATCCAGCAAAAAACATTGTAATTTTGCTAGCTCGCAAGTGGCTTTCTGAGGCCAGTGAGAGCTTCACTCCGACGATCTAGTGCAGCTGCAAGGTGGCTTCATGCAGTTATGCTCCATCCTACACAGTCAGCCTCATACTTCATTGCATTCTGTATGGCTGGTGCCAGCCTAACACTACTTTAAAGTATCATTTTAAAATCTTGCCTTCCATTGAAAAAATGCTGTTGTACAGTCAGTCCAAATCTGTAAACACATGAAAAGCTGAATGGAGCTCATTTTCTTGAGCACCGGATCTTATTATAACTCTGGAACTTACAGTGGCCAGGGCTTCAAGTTGATATCTTTATGTTAAAAGGCAGCCAATGCTTTTTTACTTAAAGCAAAAGTTCCAAATCACACAAATAGAGGTGATTTTTAAATCATGTTTTCAAGTTTTATACTAATGGATTAATAAACTTGATAGGCTTTTTATTACACACAGTGTAGCCAGACATATAAGTGGATCAAAGTGTGGGACTGGTTAAACGATATCATTAAATGAGTATTTCCTATCTGCCTTCTTCTTTAGTGGAAGCAAAGCAAACGACCCCATGAAGGGATAGACAAACGCTCCCATGAAGGGAACGGCCCCACAGGATAACTGTTCTGAATATACTGCAAGGATATACCTGCAGGAGCTCTGAGCTCCTGGGTTTCATTTTGTTATTCATCAGCGGTGTTATAGGATAGTAATGGCAAGAAGAGAGGCCATGTGTTCAAAGGGACCTGGAGAACATGTGTCCCAGGAGTTAGCCTTTAAGCAGGTGTGGGCACTCACACAGGTGATGTGAGATTGGGATGTAACTCAGGAGACCATCTAGGGAAGGAGGAGGCGGGACTTCGTTAACTGGCTGGTGGGTAGGGCAGTGGGCAAACACAGTCCAGGGAACTGAGGTGTATAGTTGGTGTGAGGAGACCCAAGTGTAGAGATGTAAACAAAATAACAGGCACAGGAAAATCAGGGGGAGGCCAAGGGAAGGAGTTAATTGACCTGAGTGCCCGGTCTTCCTCTCCAGGTTAGAGCAGTTAAAATGCCTCCAGGCTATTACAGAGTAGGTTCCCGAGCTTTTAAGAGGGAATGGGCTGGAGAATTCAGAGACCTGGGCGTTAACCTGCACGGAGCTGGCATCTGCAGATCAAGGAATGACCAGAATAGTCAGGGTGAGGAGATGAGCTCTTGTAGAATTCCAGGGGAGCGAGTGCATGTCGGGGCCATCCAGAGGCGAGATCATGGCCAAGGAGAGGAAGGAGGTGTAGCTGGAGGGATTGGCAGAGAACCAGCCAGCGATTTCAGAAAGGAAGAGGCGATTAATGGTGTCCCATACTGTAGAGGAGGATAAAGACTGAGACAAGGCCATGGGTAGGAGACTGAAAGGGCCATGCCGGCTGTCCACTGAGAGCAGACAATTGACTGGGAGAAGAGGAAGATTAAGGAATTATCAAAAGTGAGACACTGTGCCCTGGTCTGACTGAAAAAACCGTTTTGGTCACACCAAGTGATTGAAGAAGACTGATTTTAGCAGAACACCCTACCTTCTTTGATTCACTCATTGCTATGGATTTAGAGCAGTGGTCCTCAAGTGGGACAGGCTATATGTGTACTGTGTTGAAAAGCTCTCCCAGGCTGTATGGCCCCAGTTACAAGTGTCTGGAATGAGAATCTCAGTGCTGGAGGAGGAAGCATGGAATCCACACAACTGTTGGGTCTGGGGATTTAATCCCATGAGCTGAAAACCATACCCTTGCCCCTACCCCACCAGATTTCATGCCCCCTCACCTGCTGCTTGCCAGAACTGGGGTCAGAGAGCCCCACTTTGGAAAGCAGGAAGGGTGGGTTCAAAAGCAGGATTGTAATGGAAATGCTACAGCTTTCCAACTTGGTTCTCGCTCTTATCCATGGGCTCTTTGTAAATCAGAGACTGGAACAAACAGAGCTGACAGCTCTGTTTAAAAAAGCTTTTGGGGGAGTTTGTAACGAAATAAAAAGAAGCCTAATGCTATGTGAAACCTGTAACCTAAACTCAAAACCACACACACAAAAAGTCTTTATTTAGCCTTCTCAACATGCTTTATCTATAAATTGTTTTTTCATGAAGTTAAACAGCAGAGAATAAAATGGTCTTTTAAAAACAGTATAAGGTTCTTTCATTATTAGTAAGCATGAACATTCAGGGCAGGAATTTAGGTAGATTGCCCTCTCCACCCCTCCTTTGGATTGGAGTACAGAATATGTACTAACTACAGAGGACCTGGATCCCTGTAGGTTAAACAGAGATCTAGATAGGAAGTGTGATATTGTTATATATGGTATTTCAGGGAACTGTACACCACTAATCTCACAAAGCTGAGAGATGTGGGTCAAGTTCAAGATGACTATTGAAAGTGATTGAATTTCACAACAGAGAATTCCATGCTTGGTAAAGGAAAAGGACTGAGGTAGCAAGAGCTTATACCCAGCCAATTCCACATTTGGGTTTGGGTTTTGAATCCGATGGGTCTGAATTTTGCTCTTCTGCTTTGTCTGGTGTGCCTTGTTTAACTCTTAAGCTTTTCTGTGGTTTTAGAGGTGGTGGTGGTCATACTACCAAGAAGGTGAACTCTCAGTTTTCCATGATGATAGAGGGGAGGGCTTTAGTGATGGAGAGAACTTGGAATGGGTGTGGATCCAGATGGTACTGACACCACGATGCCACAGATTCTTTCCACCCTCTACAAAAGTCTCTTTCAGTTAAACAAATATTTAAAAGAACTGGTGGTAAGTTATGTTTAAATCTCTTATGTATTTCATGTTTATAGTTTTCAAGGTAAAATAATGAAATAGTCATAAAAGCTTAATTGACACACAGCCTGATTGTTCCAGAAATAATTTTAATTGCCTGCTGAGCAGACCCATTTAGGAAATACTCACAGTATATGTCATAAAACTAATTTAAAGTATTTATATAAGGAACTCTCCTCAATTTTTATAGTCTTTTTTTGTCCTTTCCTTTCTGCCATAATCATGTTAAGAGTTTAATTTGTGCTTCTGTAGTGATCTCAGGATACCATATATGTAAGTGGAAGTTTGGGATAAGGTTCAACCATTTCAAGGGGTTCTCCATCAGAAAACAATCACTTAGATCTTACATGCTGCCAAATATCAGATATTTGTGTATAAAACAGTAATACTATTCACTTACTGCAGAAAAAAAAAACAGGTTTTCAGTGTGTTAAAAGATTGAGCTAATCCACTTAATTACTTGTTAGTAGTCATATCTATATTTCCCAGTTATTCATATAATGTAACACACCAGTCTCTCAAATATAAAATCTTTGTCTCCTCTACTCTGGTGTATTGCACTTGGCCTTCATAGGGAGAAGGTGCATCTGCATTCGCAAGACTAAGAACTAGACACCTCTTCATTTCCTCCAGAGTTGGAGGTTTACTGTGGGGTAAACCATATTCTTAAATCATAGGCTCTGCCCACATTAGTCAGAGAACAGAAATACTTGTGTAGGCCCAGGAACGCCTGCCACCGAAAAGCAGGCACTTCCCATGCCAAAATATAAAGCAAATCTCAATGGTATTTAGATTATTTATTCATTCAACAAATATTTGGTAAACAGGACCCATGAGCCAAGCCCTGTGCCAGGAATTAAGCTGTGGCTTTTGTTATTTTCTCATTCCTTAGACTGGCAGGTTTATGTATATATATTTTAATAGAAGTATGTATTAAATATAAGAATTGAACTAAATGCTTTTCTGTGTTTAACACAATCATAAAATATCAATGGATGCTTCTGATTGATTCACCAGTTTTTCACTTCTCATAGCCATTCATGACATTTTTATCTTACTTTTTAAAATTTTTTTATTGTATTTTTTTACATTACCTCTTAGTCCCCTTCCACCTCCTCCAGCCAGCAATCACCACACTCTTGTCCACACATCGATGACATTTATAGCAAGTGGCAAAGGCTTCTCTTTAGGGTTCATTGTATTGTATTTTTTATTGGTAGGTAGTGGAGGAGGTGACTTCCACCAGGAAATGAAAACTCAGTAGCTTTGCCCTTAAATGTATTAATACATTGACATTACCGAAGGTGGCATTTGTTTTCTGGCCATGGGTATTTGTTTCTGCATGTGTATAATTATGTGCTCTTTATTCCAATGGTAGACATGTTCCGTGTTTTCATACAAAATAGAACTCAATTCAGCCAGTAAAGAAAAAACATTGGTGAGATAATGAGCTTATTTTATAGGTATACCACGCATCGTCAAAATAGAAGCCTAGAAAGTCATTCGTTGGGGTTGTAATTAAAGCCGTAGCTTCCATCTCTAGCCAAGAAGCCATGATACTTTAGTTGGCTTTTATAAATTTTTGTTTTTTATGAAAGGGGACTTTTTGCAAAAACAGAAAACCTGTTTGTAAGTCTTTAACAATGTTCTCTGTGCCTCTTGTAATTTATTTGTATCCTCTGTAATTACTTTTGCTTCGTTCCTCAGTTTTCCTGCTCATCCTCCCATTATATTAATTTTCGTATCTCTTGTTTCCGTTCTATATTTCCATTTGTATTTTCAGAGAACTTTTTTCACTAAGATACCAACTGACCATTCTTAGGTAGAAGTCTGTGTAAATTCTTTTGGACTGGGACAAAGGCACAATGGTACTTTCATATTATGTCATTGAAGTCATTTCTGGGGGAAAAGGCAGTAACTACTGAACTGTTTGCAGAGCTTTATCAAATACTCTCTGTTCCTATTTTTGATGTGTCCATTTTCCAGAAAGCCTGGTTATTTGTTCTTTGAATATATAGGGTTTCCTTTTTCAAATAAACTAAAACTTTTCTATTTCAGTACATTGAGCTTCTAGGCGAACAAGTCTTACATGTTGAAATTATACTCTCTTAATGGAGAAGCAAAATTGATACCCTTATCTTGCATACCATACCCACCTATAAATTATACCACCTGCACCTTTGTGCTTATAGATTGCATTAGGCGCATGGTTCCAACAGAGCCGGCGTTGTATGACGAACTGGCTTAGTATGGAGAGAGCGGGGAAAATCCCTGCCTTGGCCTCATCTCCTCAAAAGGCATTCAGATGTTTGTTTATGATGAGTAGAACAGTCCAGGGCAGAGAAAACAGGTGTTTTCATGTCTTGCTGATTTGTTTTTGGCTTTAGGGGCCCTCTTAAAAGAGAGAGTGAGCATGGCCACCCCACATCTGGAGCAGGGAGTGCACAGGTACCTCCTGAGCCTGCGTATCACTGACACGTCACCTGCATTTAGTCTGGCCACATGAAGGGCCTTCCTGTTGTCATTTCTTCTGAATATTTCCTGGTAATTTTCATAGCAATTTTCAGAATTTTGATGTTAAGTGATGTGATCAATAATTTCTAAGAAATAAACATAGGCTATGAGTTGAATTTTGTCTAACCATGAAATTGATCAATTCTTTCTCATGAGAATTCCAAGAGAATTTCAAGAGAAATTCTCATTTCTCTTTAGCTGTTGCATTTTATAACAGTCTTAAATACATTCATCTGGGCTAAAAGTAACTTAACACAAACAAAACTGAGTCCTTTTCCAGAAGCTAACTCAACACTCCCCTATACTATGTGTTTATATGTATAAGTTAGAGTTAAAAATATGTACAGGATGTAAGTGAGACATGTGACCCATATGCAGTAGTGCCTTTATAGTTGGGTTTCAGGATAAAAAACAGAAAGAGATTCTGCCCAAAACAGTTTGAACCCCTAACTCATTTTTTTCCTTATGGCAGCGACTTGTCATTATCATATCAACAGATCTCTTGGAGCACTGTCCTCTTGCCTGGAGGCACTCCAAAATTCATTTAGGTGGTTTATGTAATAGTGGAAAAGATTCTTAGAAATGGGCCAGGGTGGATGTAAGGTAATTGCTTTTTTCTAATGAAATAGTGCCTTGGTTTTTTGTCATAATTTTACAGAGATCCTAAATTGAAATTTAATGGAATAATAGGGCACTCAGGAGTAGCCGTGGTGCACTGTTCTGTATTACATCCAGCATGCCTGTCCCCGTGACTTACGGTGGTGCATATCATAGGTTCATTGTCAAACGGCCATTGATCAAGATTTCTCTGGGCTTGTCGGAAAATCTAAAGTTATTGTGACTCTACTGTGTTGTCAGAAAGACTGTCAAGTTCTTGGTCAAGAGAATGGCTTTTATGGTCTGCTTTCACAGTGAATGGTTTTGAAAATAAAATGTTACGTTCACAATTACTGAAGTGAGGGTTTTTTTGCAATTCATCTCATAGTATGCATAATAATAGCAGCTAACCTACTTTGCAACCATTTGCTTCATGCTAGGCCCTGTTAATACTATTTATGTGCATCATTTCATGTGATCCCCATTGCATCCCTTTGAGATAACCTCCCCCATCTTCATTTTCTGATGAGGAACTAAAAATTTTAAACGTGCTCGGAGTCACACAGTAGTGTTACTTTGGCTCAGATCCGACTCCTGACAGCTACTGACAAATTCTGTTTTTCTGGGTTGAGAGACCATAAAGTAGGAAAAATGGATGTAGTGTACTCTTCTGAAATTTTCTTCCCATTGGCATAGTTTGGTTGATAACAACTCCTATACCCAGTTTTGTTTCCCTCTTGTCCTTTCCTAAAATACCATCAATTTTTACAGGAAGAGAAGGGGGAAATATATGACCCGCTGGGAAGTCTTTCCTCCACTTGTACATGCTTGAAAATGTACACTGAAAGAGCCACGATTTTGAGAGTCACATCACTGACTGCCAATGTGTAAATTCTTCAATTTTATCTTGCCTCCATTTCCCTACTGGTGAAATGGAGATGAAATTACCATCAAAGTCCTAATGAGGGGTCGATGCCATGTTCTTTCAACTCTTTCTAGAAAATATCATTGTAAATTCCAGGCCAGACATATCATTCAGATATAAATTGTGAGGTTTCCTTATTAGATATTGAGATCCCTGAGCAGCCTGCAAAAGGTGCTATGTTTTGAAGGACCAAGGAGAAGAACAGGAGAAAGAGCACTGTGTGAGGAGTCGTCCCCATAGCCCCAGGGTTGAGCAGTGATGCTTTCTGGAGATGACATATGTGTATCTGGAAGGATGGTGTAAATTCACGTGGCGGTGAAGGGCCGGAAGAGCCAACCCCTTGAATCTTGCTGGTGGCAGAGAAAGGGAGAACCAGGAGCAGCATGTCCCATCCAGCGGGCGTGGGACTTCCGGGGCTTGGCAGGGCAGGGAGGGTTGGGAAACCTCGGTGGCTGTGGTTATTCTACCCGCGCACAGTTCGCACAGTTCCGCTCCATCCCTGTTCCTCATCACTCTGCCAAAGCATTTGTGCTCTGAGCTCAGAGTCCAGGCAAAGGGGCACTGTCCTCGGTGGGTGAAGTGGTCAGGTGGCACAGAGGACACTGGCAATCTGTTGAAATGAGGGCAGGGCGGAATGGAGTGTTTTTTTCTTTGGGCTTACAAACATGAGCATTCTGCCAGCGGGAGGAGGAAGCTCTGCCAGTTACACAAAATCATGGACCTTACCTGGCCACTTTGGCGCGGGCAAAGCAGCCCTGCCCCCTTGGTGAAGTTCTGGCTCATTCCCCTTTCTGCTCTTTTTACAAAGTGTGAACTCCTAATTCTATGTCGCCAGGGCAGTAGAGCCCTTGACAAATAATCTTCAACAAAATCTCGTTTTCCATATCCTGTTGACTCTGGCACCAGCTCTGTTGACTTAAACACTCAGTTGATAAGAACAGGAATCTCTGCTGATTTTTCATCCAGAGCTGGAAGAGAAAGCCTGTTAAGCCAAAAAAAATAACCTTCCACCGAAACAATACATTGAGGGGGAGATGCCAGCTCAGTTGGTATGGGGGTGAACATTACATGAGGCTGGAAAATGATGGAGTGTAGAGTGGGGTGTCTTTGTAGCAAGCGGAAGTAGGGCAGCAACAATTAAAGTAGGCGGAGCAAGGTTCCCACTACCCGCTGCCACCAGTATTTGTAATAACCTCCAGGGCGGAGGGGCCTGGGAGGGAGTTACCAAGTTGGAGATTGACAGGGGGATCGGGCAGAGATACAGTTACTAAAGCAGAGGTACTTGGAAACACTTGTACATGTAAACACGTGCAGATCAAAACAAAAAGCAGAGCACTTGGAACAGTGATATTAAGATTGGCTTGGTGTCAGTTACCTGGTGTACTGAACTGGGGTCCTCGTCAGAGACGTCTGTACATAGGCACGAATGACCTTAGAGCATCAGTCCCATACACCTTCTAGAGAACCACAGATCTTGGCTCCCCACACAAAAATACCCAGAATCCCCAGCTAATGATACACATCAGAAGAGTTGTCATTGAACATTAAAAATTTTGTGGCGAAGGAGGAGGCATATCTCATACAATCGACATCCTCTTTTGAGGGAGGTTTATTACAGAAACTTTTTTTTAATCATAGAAGGGAAAAAAAGGGGTCTTTTATCTGAAAACGTGGGTCTCGGAATCTTTGTTTTTCAGCTTGTAAGTAAGCCATACAATTGTGTTGCTCTTTCCCTACAGTGGAAATGTCCCTGTTGGGTGAAATACATATCTGTGCACATGAACAGACACAGGTTGGCATGGGAAGAAGGGCTAGGAAATTACACACACCAGTGCAGGTCTAGGAAAGAGTGACACCTTCTATTTTTTTCCTAGGAAAAATGTATTGGTGCTTACAAGGTGTGGAGCACTTTATTTAGGAGCTGCAGAGCGGAGACAAGTGGTGGGCTCTGTCCCCAGGACACTCCCAGAGCCCGTGGAGCCAGGCAGGGGCGTGGAGATGCACATTTGCTGCAGGCGAAGAGATGGGAGCGCCTGCCTGGGGGTGGGCACAAGGAGGGTCGGGACAGCCTTCAGAGAAAAGGAGGCCTTCGAGTTGTGTCATGAAGTACAGGAAGCAGTTTTTAAGGATAGACAAAAAGGCACGTAAGGCAAAGAGAACCTCAAGAGAGTAAGCATGGTGGTATGAATGGGCTTGCCAGGCTTGGGGAACTCAAAGCAGGTGTGTTTGGCTAAGATTAAAGGTGCAGAGTGGAAGGTGAGGAGGGGAGGTTTTTCAAGCAGGTGTGTGATGCGATTGAGTTTGTGCTCAGGAAGAATCATTTGCTAGCAGTATGGAGAATGGGTTTCAAAGAGAGCTCCCTGAATGCAGAAGGATGAGCTCAGAAGCTCTTGCTGTGGTCCAGGTAGGAGAGAATGAGATCCAGATCCAAGGCAGCGCAAGTAGAGATGGAGAGGAGGCAAAAACTGTGAGACGGGTAAGGCGATTGAATAATGCTTGGTAGAATTGCAAGTAGTGGGAATCAAGAGACAGGGAGGAGCCAACACTGTCCAGTTTCTGCTGAGGCGACTAGGTGAATAAGGGCACCGTTAACCCTGACAGATGAAGAAGAGGAAGGCCAGCTTTGGCGGGGGATGGGGAGAGCAGACACGGAGTGTGTTTGGGACATCCTGGAACAGAAGGTGCCTGCGGACGTCAGGTGGAGGGGCCTAGCAGACATGTGGGAGTACTGACCTGGGGCTCAGGTGAAAAGCCAAACCAGAAAGGTGAGGTGACTGGTATTATAGAAAAAGGAGAATGTAGTACCAGCAAATCACAAAGGAACATACTTTCAGACAGAGTGGTTGGTATTAGCAAATACTGAATGGAAGGCAGGTAAGAGAAGACCTGAAAGGAGCCCTTGGATTTGATCATCTTGACCAGCACAATGGTAATGAAGCAGGAGAGGGGGGAGGGAAGTGACAGCAGCTAGGAGCCGAGGGACAGGGGCTGCAGGTCGAAAAGCCCGCATGGGTGACCATTTTAATTCAGTTTGGCTGAGAGAGGAAACAAAGCACTGGCAGGTGACGTGTCCAGGGGTTCAGAGTTAAGTCAAGGTTTTATTTTTAGACTCTGTATAGCTACTAAATGAACTCCTGACCTTACTCCAATATCCGGCTTCGTCTGTACCTTAGGAATAGAGGTACTCTGTGGAGCATATAAAATCTCTAGTAAAAAACTATTCCTTTTTTCTAAATAATTCAATTAAAAAATTTATTTCTAACTTAGGATGCAATGTATTTTATTTTTAAGCTTTTAAGTTTGAAAAGAAGACAGCCCACGTTAACTAATATATTGAGTAGTTTTCCAAAGCTGAGTGTGCTCATTTGGAGCTCAGTTTTCCTGCTTGAAGTACAAAAACAACTTTCTAAAACTCCTAGGCAGGATACTACTGTGTTAATGATCTGTGATTAGATGAGCTGATCAGTTGTAGTTGGTAACATCCCTTTTTTTCCCATTGGTAAGGGTTTTAAAAATTCTAGAACAGGTGTGTTTTTCTAGTCTTACACTGACCACTCCCTTCTAAATGTCTCCTGAGAGGCATGCGCCACATTCAGAAATCCACCTTCATCCTTCTCACTTCATACACGCCCAGTGCCGTGCCCTTTCACTAACCGGAAGATGCTCAATTAGCATTGAGCTGCAAGTGCCTTCTGATTACCTCGAGGAGTTCGCTCACGTTGACAGGAAGAGGTCCAAGAGACTGACTGGGTTTTATCCAGGATAGGAAGCTGCTTCTCACCCTTGTCGTGTTCTGTTATCACTGGGGTTTTGGTCAGATGCTGCTCTCGGATAAGTCAGGCGTCTCGTCTACGCTTTGTTCAAAAGTGCGGTGCTGTTTGAAGGTCTTCTCCTGTGGCATGGCCCCCGAGGCTGGGAGGAGGTGGCGAGGCAAGAGAGTCCCAGAGCTTCAGGTGGCGTTGGATCTGTGATGACAGTGACTTCCCTCGTCAATTCTGTATTTGTTTAAATAGTTTTTTGGATGCTTGTTTTGAGAGTCATGTTTTAATTCACCCCTCTCTGTGATGAGATGTTATGTTCCTTTCTGGAGAGCCCTTGGGAGTCATTCATCGTCCTCTTCTTCAGTTAAATAGCTGATGCCCTTTGCCGTCGGCTCGAGTTGGGGGGGTGCTGCCCTGTGACTCATGCATTCTCTCTCACCGCATGCTGAGCAGTGTGCTTGGCACAAGTGTCTAATAAAGCCTGCTGAGGATGTTGTCACTGAGCTCGAATTTTCGTCAATGGGGCTGGATTCCTGTCACCACACATTTTTCTGCATGCCACGCTCTGAGGTACTTCTCATTGAAACATTTTTCCTTTTTTCCTTTATTATTCCATCTAGAGCAGTGTTCTCTTAACACACCATTGTTTTTTGCCCATGAATATTTGTCTCTGGTTTTGAGTTGGATATTTAATGTTACTGGTGTTCCTTTTTTCCCCTCAACAGTGAAGTCCTCAGAAAGTTTTTCGTCTCTCGTGTCCCTGTAGATTGCCTTAAGGGAGGCCAGAAGCTGTCCCCAGTGTACCTGGTGACATAGACGTTGGCTCTGATGAGAGGCCAGGGCCACAGCCCTCAGAAGGGCAAAGGCTGGGCTCCCTGGAGAGACGGCTCCTTGTTCCCACCACACGAATTAATTGTCATCTCAGATGGCGATGAGACCGATGGTTCCCGAGTCCACCCCGGCCAAGCCATCTCTGGAAACGATGTGCATCTGCCGGCTCTTCTGCAGTTGGCCAGGAATCTGCATCCCAGCAGTCGGAGGAGACAAGCCAACTTGGGGTTCGAGTTCTGATTTGCTGCCTCAGAGGTGCCAGCAATGGAGTTGCTTGTTAAGGGTGTTCTCGTGAAATGATTTGTGGACCTGTGAGAGAGGTTGGAACTCAGATACTTGGAAGTGGGTGATTTGCTTGGAAAATGGAAGTTGCTCTATTTTAAGTGGGCCCGTGGCCCTTTGCCACTTATCATTGAACTTGTAATCTTTATTCTTTTATTGACTTTGAACTTAAATGGGGAAGAAGATGGTGATGTTAATACACATACAGGAAGAAGGTGTTGTGGAAGATGTTTCTGGACATGTGATTAAACTTTTGTCAGTGGCTTCACAATTACCTTAAGGAGATGGCGGTTGGGGGTGGCACCGTTTTCATTGCTTTAGCTGGAGAAAATAAAGCAGAAAATCATTCGATTTGCGGGAGGCTGCACAAGGATGGTACTCAAATCCAGGATATCCAACATGACCGTGTTTGTTGCCTGACACATAAAATGACATGGATTCAAAGGGCCAGAAGCTAAAATGGGCAGACCTTTACCCAGGCTCAGGGCTGCAGCCAGCACATGGAATACCTTTGTGCCAATGAAAGAGGGCATCCAATCACAAAAAGGGGCATTTTCCTAGCTGAGCAAGGCACACAGCTTGGTGAGCAGAATGCCGGCAGGGTTCCAGGCCCCAGGTTGACCCCACTGCACTGCCTTTTGCACGAGGTACAAAACGCTCAGCCTATGTGGAGGATCTAGACAGGCCTATCTGGACAGAAGACCAGTTCACATGCTTTGCAACCAGTTGAGCAGAATCTTTATCTCCTGCTCACTCTAGTCCCAACCTGAAAACAAAAAGTTCATTCACTACAGAACTGGAAGCGCCCCACCTAAACAGTATTCCTTAGGAACTCCATTTCTTAAGCCATTTTTCTCTCCTTACAAATCACACTGCCCACCCTTCCTTTCTGATATCTGCTGTAGCAAATGGTAAGGCCACAGCCTGCCCACAGGACGTGGTCTTTAAAGGAGTCATTTCCTCTTCCATCTCCTCCAGGCCACTCCCAGCGTGTTTTTCGTGGCACTGGCAACAGGAAGGCACATTGAATAGCAGTGCTGAAAAGGCACTTCGTTGTTTATGTTATTACTGTGGGTTTGTCTCTGCCTAATAATTAGCGTTTCCGGCTCTCTGAATTTATTTGCCAAAATATTTGCAGGACTTTCGTGAACAAATAAGGGATGGTTCTGGACATACTGACCACTGCCTTGCAGGCTGAGCAGACTCCTGGCTGTCTGAGTTTTAGGGGATGGGTTTGCTTAGGGAGAGATTAGCCTAGTAAGGGAAAAATCTCTAAATCACTAACCAGCCTGGTATCTGAGCAGCCATGGCTCCAGGCAGGTTGAAGTAGCCCCGAATTCCCTGCAGTACAGCCTAGGCAGGAGTGGTGAGTCTGGGTTGTCCTGGCGAAAAATGGGTTCACGTTCCACCAAAGTTCCTGAGCCTCCACTTCCTCATCTGGAGCATGCTTAGTGTAGCAAAGAAAATTGTGGTTGAGGGGTCCATGAAAGGAAATGTGTGTGAATGTACTTGGCTAACTCTAAAACATCATAAAAGTGCTGTTATACCAAGTAGGCTTTAAGGATGCTGCTGTCCGCAGGAGGATTAACCAAGGAGTGAGCCTTGTTCACAGTATTTAAGTTAAAAGGGGGTTGTGTGCTTTACTCTGCTGCGTTTCTCATATAAAGGAGATAATAAGGTGATAAACAGTCCAATAATCTCTCTGCTCTCTAGATGACTTACCCCTCTAACTAGTTCTCTGTCTGCCTCATTCTTTGAAGATGTCTTTTTGGCCTTTCCTGGATCGCCAGCCTCCAGACTGATGTGTGTGACCCTTGGGAGCAGACAGCTGCCCCCCAGCTTCACGCAGCTCTTGCCTTGTAGAACTGCAGGTCCTGACTTGCCAGGCAGCTCCTGCTGTTCCAAGAGAAGGAAGAAATTAGGACTTTTAAGTGAAATTTTCCCATTTTTAATATTGGGAGCTAGTTCAGTATTTTTAAGCAATATTTTGCACCTCAACAGAATACAGCCAAAAACACTTCTGAGCTGCGTTTTGCCGGGCTGCTGGTGTGTGACCTTCCCCAGGTCCTGGAGCGAATTGTGACAGGGGCCTCCTTCCCCGAGGAGTCGTACACTCTGATGTGGTGCTCATCCAGAGCGCCAGCCTCCTTTCCCGCCTCTGCCGGTCTGCATGTCACCGAGCCACGTTTCTCTTTGGTCCGCTGTAATGTAGATCCTGCTCCAGGCCAACGGCTCTGCCTTCTCTTGGCAGTGACATTGTTTTAGGACCTTCCCGTCTATACCAGTCCTGGCCGTTCTGCTCTTGGGTTTCCCAGTGCTACACCTTCCAAGACACCGCTTTCCTCCGGTGGGGCGACTTCTCATACCCCTCACTTTTCACGTATCCCATATGATTTATACCTCGTAAAAGTTTATAGTAATCATCTTTGCTGCTTTTTGTGTGTCTGGATGACGAGGTCGTCTGTGACTGTGAGGGAAGGATTGATGCAGGGGTGGATTTATTCTTGCAATTATGTGGTAAGCTGGGGATTATCTTCCTTAAGTCATTTTGGGGGTTCATGTGAGGACATAACCCCCTGGTCAGATGAAACTACTTTTTAAAATAGTGACCGCAAAGAACTTGATAGATTTGCTAATGTTTCCTGTATTTTTGAGTTTAATGTATATCTCTTTTTTCCACCAGGTAGATTGTAAGGGAGTTTTATGATTCCATCTTAAGTTTATTTATTTTTTTTTAGAAATTTTATTCATTTTTTTATTCATTTAGAGAAATCTAGGAGCCTTACAAAAAATGTATACACTTATCAGCGTATCCAGGGGCCCCAAAGCCAGCTCAGCTTGTTTGGACCCTATGCTTGGAGGTCTCTGAGGCAACCAGGGGACTGTCCTGCCACAACTGAGAGAATGCTAAGGCCCAGGAGTCAGCAGCATGTGGGGACCCAGGCAAATGTCTCCGTGTCCCAGCATCACCCACTTTGGAAAGCGAGCTAAAAGCATGATGACACATATCTTTCAACTTTTCTGTCTCTCTGGGCAGTCTTCAATAAAACATCTCCAATACATAGTGACTAGAAATCAGAATTAAGAAAAATCTCTTTTCTCCAAAACAAGTTGTTTTCTGTCACCAAATATTAATAGGGTTTCTTCTAAATTCCACCTAATAGCATGTCTGAACTGGTTTTGGTGAAAACTGGATCCGTTTTGTTAGTGGAGGAGTGTTGCTTTTTGAGTGCCCTTCTGCCCACAGGGTCCCATCAGGATTGATCAGGCTGGAAACAGGAAATTCATATGATGGTTTTAATCTAGCTTTCTCACCACAGTCAGAGCACTGGAGCTGGGCTGTGGCTCTCCATCCACCTCAGGGTAGGAGCTACGTAGTAGTAGGTCCCTCCCTGAGAACAGCTGAGGGCAGGCCTGAGGACGGCCAGAGCGGGGCTGGGGGATGTTGCCCCTCCCATGGTTGAATTGTGATAACATCTGTGTGGGTTCCTGGCTGCGGGAGAAATCAAGGAGTTAAACTTAGTGTCATTTGTTGTCGCGTAGAACTCCCCCTGGGGGGATTTGATTGGTTGAAAATGAAACTCCAGGGTCATGTAGTCCTTAAGTGATTTCTAAGCAATACAAATATTCTCATGTTTAATGATTTTGCTTATATTATGCGGAGCTTCCTCAGTAACATAACCAAAGCGATGGTTTTGGGCAAGAGAGGGCACTCCCAACTTTAAAACAGAGAATATAATTCTTTACCTCACCGAGAAACCACTGTACATCCCTACTAAGAACTTATCTCAGACTCGGTTTCTCTTTGCTTTTTAAAAATAAAATCTCACTGTTACAGAAGGTACCTAGTCATAGTTATGAAGGAAGGCGCTGTCAGAGGACTTTGACCAGTGCCAAACTCTCTTTCCAAAAGTTGGCATAATTTACATATGGTTTGTTTCACTTAATTTTATTTATGTATATACTTACTTAATAATTGGTACAACACTTGATAAATCTAAAGCAAATAATCAATAATGATTGTTGTAGATTCCTTTTAAATAAAAATTCTAGAATGCAACTTAGAGGCAAGGAGAGAAAAGGATCATTAGAATAAAATGTAATGCCTACTCTGAGAAATATACCTGAAAGGAACATTTATAACAAATTGCAGTGATTTTGCCCAGTTTATTGTGAAAATTGCAGAATGATGATTGTCCCATTGCCAGTCATTGGTCTGTGGCTGTGCTGTTTTAAATGTATGCTGAAAGCTTTGGGCTTTTTTCCTCCCATTTGCCCTCGTAGGAAGCAATGCAGAATTTGACTTCACTGTGAGATGCTGGATGATTTTTTACTTAAACATTTCCAGTGTCTATTTTTAATGCCACTCTCACCACCAAGCAGTTAATAAAGTTTCACTAATAGGTGTGTTATGTATACAGAGGTTTTTTTCTTTTATAGGTCAGCATAAACACCCATACGGGGCAAAAAATACTATTGAAAATTGTGTGTGTGTGTGTGTGTGTGTGTGTGTGTGTGTGTGTGTGTCTGTGCTTCAGTCCATGTCAGTTGGGCCTAATTTTTTAAAAATACGAATGCATGAGGCGTGATGTCTGGGGGTACGTGAGTCACAGGATGGGGCTTCACAGCCACTGCAGAAGCAGTGGTATTGTTTCCGCTCACGTCTGTCACCAGGGTACAGTGGCTGCGCCTTCACAGTGCTGAGAAGCAGCCACATCTGACCCGCTCTTTGCGCCTGCCACCTTCTGCCCCTCCCCCTCCACTGCTGTCCCTGAAGAGAAAGGAAGAGTATGAATTGTGAGCCTGGGCTCAAAGATGAAGGAACTGCCCCTGCCAACTCGAGGCTCATGAGCCATTTATGTGCCTGCCCCCTCCCCTGAGACGGGCACATTGACAGGACCTAACATTAATAATGAAGGCTGATCCCATCCACCTTCACCCATTCACCCATCCACTTTTTTCTTTTAAAATATTTGATTCACATATATGAATTACATAACACATAAGTTATAAAACATAATGAAATGCACACATCTGCACCAAACACCCAGTCCAACCAAGAATGGGAACAGAGGTAATGACTTGCACCTAACTACATGCTAATCCATTCATGCTTTTTAAAAAGGAGGAAATGTTCTATTTAGAAATACATGAATTCTTTCATATCATCAGACTATGTATTTTTTTAAAAAACATTATTCTATCAGCCATTCATTGAGTGAAGTATGCATCCAAAAGGGCAGAGGGAGAAATGTAACATTTTCTTTTAAAAAATGAAACATGTGCTTCTTGGGTATTCGCCGAGAAAAATGTCCAGGCTCCCAGACAGGAAAAATGAATTCAAGATGAATCACTGAGTCATTCGGAAAGGCTACACTCTTCAGTTACTGGTGAGAATAAGATAGACAGTCAAAAGCTGAACTTGGCCCTCTCAGAAATCTCAGCCGTGGTAAAAAACCAAGCTTTCTGTCATCATGAACTGGGCGTAGGAATGCTAATGTGTTGGGAAAGGCATCTTTTGGTTAATGTTCTAATTAAATACATAGTTCTTTTGTATTTTTTCAGCTTTCTTAGTCTTATCAGAAAGGGGAGAGTAACATTCAGGTTTGTAACCCATGACACAGAATAAGGTATTTATTTTTAAATAAACAAATTTTGCTGCCTCCAGATCTAATCAGAGGTTTTCTCTGAGTAAAGTGGAGCCTCCTCTCAGCACTGAAGCTGTACCTCCCTGCCCTTCTGGTTCTTGTCAGTTCGTGGAGCTTCATTGAGGCTGAGGCACAAGTGAGGTTTCTGGCCAGGCAGAGCCACGTGAGTCCCTTGCTGTCCCTGACAGTCCCAGGATGGTTTCAGCTACTCTGCAGCAGCACATGCTAGAACGTGAAATGTGATCTGTTGGCGGAGACCTGTATTTAAAATAAAATCCAATGAGTAGTCCTAAGCAGAGTTTGGTCTATGTGTGAAGGCTATAATTTGAACGTGCCAAATTCCAGCCCTTCTTTCTCCAACATGCTCAGCCAGAACTTCGGTAGCTTGTCAGACCTTCGTTCCTGGGTGATGTTGCCGTGTATGGGGGGCACATTTCAGTCCATTCAGAAATTGTCCTCTAAATCCTTTAGTTATTTAATGCCAAATAAACTGATGAAGGACTGTCTAAAATAAAGCAATGTTTGAGTGGCCATCCCATTTTACTGTGAAAATGGAGACTCTTGAGGTTTCTTGGTAATGAAGTCTGACTTCCAGGTTGGGTTAACGCGTGGTCAGAAAGAACTTGGGTTATTCACTTGCTCTAACATAGTCCTGTTCACCAGAGGCCTGGAGGCAGAGGGGCAGCCTGGGAACCAGAAAGGGAAGCTCTGGAGCCACAAAGGAAGAAGGGCAGTCTCCAGCTCAGCCAGTATGGACCCCAAAGATGGTCATTGTGAAGAGGGTGCCATTTTGTTCAGCCGCACGTCTCTTACAGAGACAGCTCTCAGAAACTAAAGGTTTCTTTCACAATAGGATTTTTTCTCATTTGAATGAAAAAGTCCTCTCTAGAAATCATCTTCTTTTCAGAATTCCCATTAAAAATCTTAGCCACACCCCAGTAAAAATGATTAGCATTCTATTTTGAATGTATACATTTATTTATATCAAATTGCATGAGTAATGCTGTTAGGTGTAGACAAATCAGAAAATGCTGGTAAAGATCAATGTAAAAATTAAAATCACTCAGTATTTCACTGGATATAATCACCCTTAATATTTTGCCACATTTCTTTTGGGAGTATATTTATGCATGTAGATATTTAAAATAAAAATGGTGTTTTATTATGTTGTAACCTACCTTTTAGTTCCAATTGTGTTTTTATCATCTTTTCATGTCAATTAATATGTTTAGAAGTCCTTTTGATACTTTTTTCGACTAATCATTTTTTCCTCTTTTTTTGAAAAATTATATACTTTTTTAAAAGTCAGTCATTATGAAGAAATAACTTTAGTTACTCAGAATCCCTAAGAAACGACTGTTGTCAGCATTTGGTGACCATCATTCCAGATGCATATAAAGAAAAACTTATTAACTTATTATGTCTTTCTATATAAATACTATATATAATTATTTAACTTAATTTTACTTGAACTAAGAAGTAGTAGAAAGAGATTAAGGAGACACTGAAAAAAAAGTTGCTAAATTTTAGGTAGACATTTCTTCACAAAGGATAGTTCCTAGTAGTTCCTCCTACAACTGAAAATGAAAGATTTAAAACAATATCATAATTTTGAAATCATTAGGGTTTTAAAAACTGTACATTTAACGTAGGCCTCATCTATTTCCTTACTGCTGTTGAAGACGGGAAATTTGGCACCATCTGTCCCTCCCCTGCCCCTCCTTCTACCGCCTTTCAATATGTGATGGTGATAGCGATATTTTTTACATCATCAAAATGAATAATATTCACAGTGTGGTCTGTAAACATAAATTTCACAATTTAATTTTAGTTGTAGGGTTAATATATACAGGATTTACTACGTGTTCTTTTCTCAAGTTGACTGAATTTATTATTCCAAGAACTGTCAACGGGTAATAGAAAGTTATATTCTTATCCCAGTTCTTTAAGTCATTAATTACATTTCAAGTATTAATATTAGGTTCCCTCTCCTCACTAGTTGCTATTAGTCTGAAGAGTGTTGTTTTTGGTGACGTCTCAAAAAATTAGTCTCAAAAATTGTTGTTTTTGGTGACGTTTAACAACTGGAAAAAGAATCATATCACCCAGTAATGTGTTGTTTTGCTAATCTGAAGTTAAAAACTTAAATAGCCACTATCATAACAGAACTTGGCTATGTAATGTTCTTGAAACTCAATTAATTCAAGGACATGAAAGTAGATCTTCCTTATTCCCATCGCCCTAGTCAGGTTTAAAAAAAAGCAGATTGGAGGTGGGGTTTTGGCCATTCCAGAGGCTACCTTTCCTGTACCTGTGGCTCCTGGTCTTGCAAACATGTGCCAGGAGTCAGATGCCTCAGGTCATTTTAACAAACGTGGGCCAGGCTTTGTCTCAAAGTAAAGGTTTGTAATTCTTTCTAAAACCAACCAGAATTGCAGAATATGGTGCATTGAATTTGGCCAATGATGTAGATCTCCACGGTGTTCTGTAAAAAAGAAAAAAAAGGTAGAGTGATAGTACATTTAAAAACTTATTTGCCAAAAGCCATTCAGGCCATGGACTCTCAATTTTAGTTGGCCTAAAGTTATAAAATCAGGTCTGCTGAAAGTCACAAGCCTCAAACAAATGAGTCAAAGAGCAATATACCACATTTATTTAACAGTGCATATTATGTGCCACGAATAATCTCTCGATAGCCCGTATTTCCCAAAGATGGTCCTAAATTACAGGGGAGCAAACTGAGGAAGTGGGAAACGCTGAGCCCTGTCCATCACAGCTCACCTGCTTTGTAGCTGAAGGGCCAAGACAGCAAAACCTCAAACTGCTCTGTTTCAGCAGGTACAAGGCATAGTTGTAATGTCACACTCAGGCATTATGTACAACTGTTATTACTTCATTTTGTTTTAACACAGAATTTTGACACTCTAGTATTCATTGCTTCCCAGTACGTAAGTTCTAAGTGTATTATTAACATATTTTAAAATGTTTTCTATTTTTAAAAAGGCCCTCAACACCATTTTCCATGTGGCTTTAATTTTATCAGGCTGTAGGAATTTTGGAAACTGCCTTTGCCTAGATGTGGGAAGAAAATGTTTTTTCTACGACAGCCAAGTCTTTCATACTTTACCTGTTGGATCAGCTTCTCCTTGTGTAGAGCCTTTTCTGCGGAAGAAAGAGTGGCAACTGTGTGAGCTACATAAAACATTTGCAGTTTGCCTTATTGAGCAAACCGCCTGCTTAGCCGTAGGATGCAGGATTAAAAATAGGTGTGTGTCTGACCAGACTCACTGCCTAAAGAGGAAATGGAGCTTGCTGGCTTCCTTGTGCTTCAAAGCCACTGTTATATTTTATGAGGCTTATTCTTAGAAAAACTTCTCAGTTCCCAGTTCTGCTTCAGCATGAGCAACAGAAGAATGAAATAAAATAAATTAAATGAATAGTTAAATAAAGCCGAGAAACTCAGCTTTTTGCCCAGGATATACACCTGTCTTCTCAAGAATGATTTCATGTCTCTACCTGGTCAAGTGCAAAGGTATGAACCAGATAACTCGAGAGAGCAGTGAGAAGTTTTTATCACACACCCCATGGGAATTGTCTGCCATTAACCTAAAGTGACTGGATCCCAACCCACTAGTTGTTTATGCTGCTTATGGTCCAAACAGGTATCTGAAACAGACATTCAGGACCAACTAAGGGAGCCCCAGGGAAGAGACATGCTACTACCTCTTGGGGAAAGTCTAGTTCGATGATATTTAAAAATATAAAATAAAGCAAGAACAGCCTATAATAGTATATCATTAGCGGTTAAATTGTGTAGTATGTGTGCCATAAACGCTATTTGGAGGCAAAGAACGGGAGTATCTGTGAGCTGGTACAGTTGGCGCCTTTCCTGCAGGCCTGCCCTTATCTGAACTGTGTGCCTTTGTGTGAAATGCAGAAGGCTTTCTCGTGTTGGGTGCTATGTACCTGGCCGGCAGCATGCTGTGGGGTGTTAGTTCCTACTGCCCCCTTGGCTTAGGGCCCCGTACAGTAAATAACATAACTGTACAAGGTAACTGTGCTCACACGCAGCTTCCTCTTCTGGGCATCACAGATTTAAATGTGAGGATGGACATGTAGAGAGCTCCCAGGAAGATCTGCATATTTCTTCAGTATGTCATGTGGGGGGTACTTCTTAATTGAACTCTGCTTTGTTTGCATTCTTTTCCACGTTCCTTCCTTCTATTATTTGTCTTCGTAAGTGCCTCAAGTAACCATTTGCACCTTTGTACCTTAAAGTGTCCATCACAGTGCTACGCACAGAGTAGGTGCTTAGATATGAAATAGAATAAAGTATTTCACACATACCGTGTAAATGATGGGAGGAAAAATGTTAAAGGTAAAATAGTCTTAAAGGAGGGGGAAATAAACATTCTCTTCACCTTAACATAGGGGACAGGTGACACCTGTCATCACAGGCTTGGGTTCTCCCCAGATCAGGGTTTTTGGGGTTTCCTAGGTGCATTACTAAATATGTGTTTTAATATTAACTTTATGGGTGCCCTGGGTACTCACCTACCTAGATAATGGGTTTTTTTTTTACCATGTTTGTGGACCCCAGGCATCTCCTGCCGGAATCCTTTTCCACCATGCCCCATGTCCCTTTCTTCACACACCGTGGTGCTACACCTCAGTGCAGTGTATACATACAACTTCGCAGACCTGGTGTCCGGTCCGTGTCATCACTTTCAAACCAAGTAATGTTGTGAATAATCGGAACTAGAGCTTTTTTGTTCGACATCTGGGCTTGAGGAGAAAGACAGTGTCCTGGTGGGAGAAACCTAGCATGGATTTACTTTGTTCCTTTTCCAGCTCCCCTCCCTTATGAATCAGCAGGCAGGGAGCAAAAGAAAATGAGCAGAACAGTTGCATGGGATGGATACCGCATGGAGAACATTAAGAAGCATGAGATCTTTTTTGTGCCCCATATTGAAAAATAGGAAAAGCAGTGGAAGGAGCAGGGCACAAATGCTCTAAATGCTGCCTGGGGTGTGGGGTAGGTTTAAATCTCTGCCAGGGATGTCTTTGACCTACATGTGCTATATCCTCAGCTACCCAGGGCAGAGGCAGCTCAGGTGAGAGAAGCACGTGGTCTGGAGCCAGCGGAGGATTCTTCCGCTGGTGAACGCATTCTGAGAGGCGAGCCGGCGAGGGCCGACTGCGTGCAACTAGTTTAGGCCACAGGAGGCCCTGGCACTGTAAGGAAATGGAAGGCGAGTTATATGACTATGTGAAACTGTTCATGAATACTTTATTGCCTGCAGTGAATACATTTCCTTAAAGATTTGCTTTTCGGGATATTTCACAAAAGTGGAAACAGTGTTTCCGTGATCCTCTGAGAGATAATCTCTATATAAGAGTTTCCACTATATCACATGGGCATTTTTTCAAGGCACAATAATATTAAGATCAAGATATTTAGTGATTTTAGCAACTAAACCAAATATTAATACATGGAGTGTGAAACAGATAATTCTAACAGATTGAAAGTGGGTGTCTTCTAGGGCTCAGAACACTGTTGTGTAGTTTTCCACTGTACTATATTTAACAGAGGCTTTTTATAATGCAGCGATACTAATTAATAATTTTTCCACTTCCCAGCAGCTGATCATTGTAGATATTATGTCAGCAAAACCCATTATCAATGATAAGAATGGCGATTTTATGTTTCATTGGTGGAAGTGGGTCCTGTTGTTGCAATGCTGAGATTGTACACTTTTTCCACCAAGAAACAATTAGCTTTTGTCAACAGCATCTATTGAGCACCCACTGTATAACACCATAGTATGAGACCCAGGGAGAATAAATGTAGGAGGCACAATCTCTCCCCAGGAACTTGACTGCTGAAGCAGTGAGGCTTCATCTCTAAACCAATCTTTAGCAGAGTTCCAGGAGTTTCTTCATGGCTCACTCTGTAGGACAGAATTCCTATTTTTCCGCACCTCCCTCTAGTACACTGCCAACTCAAAAGGTAACCAGTGGCTACAGTGTCCAGTGCAGACTTCTTCTCTCATTTCACATCTCTGATTTTGGAGTGGCTGACTCCAAATACTCTGAATACTGTGAATATAGAGTATGGGCCAAACTTTTTTGATCATGTATCTCATTGGAAAAAAAAATTATTTTGGCTTTTATTGAACTTATGCTTGACAACATTTTGAGTTCTTTGTAATGTAAAACATTTTTTAAAAATTAAATTCTATGGAACAGTGATTCAGTGATCTGGTTCTGAGTCCAGTTTAATTTAGTGCTTTTTTCCCCAAACCTCACCTAAGGATATGTTTATTGATTTGAGAGAGAGAGTCAGACAGACAGACATTGATGTAAGAGAAATATCAAATGGTTGCCTCCCATATGTGCCCTAACAGGAGATCAAACCCGCAACCACTTAGTACAGGAGAATGATGCTCCAACTAACTGAGTCACCTGGCCAGGGCTAGTTTGTTGTTTTTAATGTCTCATAAGTAAAAGGGCATCACACAGGATACATAGTTGTAAGTGGACATACAGTATCATTGGCTGTGCCTACTAAATCATACTGCTCCTTTTCAGTTCTATTCACCAAATTATGCAAAAGTCTTTTTATTTTACTTTATTTTTCTTTAGAGGGGAAGGGAAGGAGAGAGGGAGAGAAATATCAATGTATGGTTGCCTCTCGTGCGTCCCCTGCTGGGAACTGGCCTGCAACCCAGGCATGTGCCCTGACTGGGAATCAAACTGCAGTCCTTTGGTTCGCAGGCCCGCGCTCAATCCACTGAGCTACACCAGCCAGGGTTAAAGTTTTTAACTAAAATTTTGCTAGTAGATTTCCATCTTCACCAATACCAGCTACCTCTTCTTTCTAACTAATTGAAAGTTGGTGACATTATTCATCTTTAACAGATGGGTTAAATACCCCACTGAAACTATTTCTTTAAAAGATTTCCCCCCCAAGTTTTTTTAAGTTTATACATGTGATAGTTTTCATTTTCCTAGTGTCGCACCTTACATTGGTTTTGACAGCAAAATCACATCACTATGGAAACATTTCCAAATACCCATTTTCACAGCACAAGTTTCCTAGCAATTTTTCTCGCATTATTGTTAAAATGCTCTTGGCCTTGAAGAGATAGATTAAATGTGTTTATGTTTTTTAAAATATCTTCACTGCCTTGTCATGACAAAAAAAAAGGTCAGCATATTTGAAACACATCATCTTGTAAAAGAAAAATCTGCAATTCATCTTCAAGGGTATACAGTTCTTGTAAGTGGTTTGCCACCACATAATTAGGAAACCTCTCATGACTGAAGATGTTTCCCTGATTATCCCCTTCTCACTGTACACGGTTGTCAGGGTTCTACTCTTCAAGATAAGAGACTCTGTAAAGCACTAACTGGGCACACATAAATGGAGCTAGGCAGCAACACAGAAAGGAACGGAGACAGGATGCCTCAGGAGCCTCCTGCCTTTCCCTCAGGACTCCTGGGCACCCCACACGGCCGTCAGGTGAGTGAGGATGCCATCGTTTCTCCATTCACTAAGTACAGTTAACACTTGTTATCGTCTCCTTTTAAGATTAAACGTGCAGATTTCGATAGTTTGTCTTGCTCCCTGTGGGTGATTGTGTGCTCCCTACTGTGCAGACCACAAGGTGTCCGCTGTGACGGTCAACTCTGGCTCTGCGTTAGACCATAGAGGGAGCATTGACAAAGTCGGGCCACTTCCCAGACCAGTTAAATCAGACTCTCCAAGGGCAGGACCTAGCCATGAGTGTTTTTTAAAGTTCCCCAGGAGATGCTAATGTTCATCCAAGTACCGATACCCAGTACCACTAAGTAATACTTCATACCCTTTGTACAAGAATTACATCAGCCCTGCCCACTGTGGCTGCACCCGTCCTCTGGGGCTGTCCAGGCTGCCGGCATGCCCCGAGCTGCAGCTGCGTCAGAAGCCACAAGCTGCTACACGGGACCATGATTGCTGTTGCTTGTCACGGGGAATTTTATTGTGAACGTAAAAGCAACCCTTTCCTCATCTATGAAGCAAGACAGTGGTTATGTCTGTCCTTGGACTTCATGCTTTATGTATTGAGCAAAGCAGGGAACATAGCATGGTTTGGGCTTCTCATTGTAAAATAATCTAATGCTGTTGAGAAGTCAGTAGTTAAAGAATGGCTACCTCCAAAAAGTGTTGAGTTAGAAGCATGGGGAGGAACAGAATCAGAAGATACATTAGCAAAGTGTTGGTAGGACTTTCAGTTTTCGTTTTATCAGTCAGCTCTGTAAGCAGTTCTGTGCCATCAGATGAGAATAATAGTATTTGAATAAAATTAACATTTAGGTCTCAAAGATATTACTTATCGGCTGAGTTACTATTCAGCTCTTACCCATTGATATCTCTGTATCAGTGTAAAAAACCTTTTTTTAAAGATTTTATTTATTTATTTTTAGAGGGGAAGGGAGGGAGAAAGAGAGGGAGAGAAACATCAGTGTGTGGTTGCCTCTCACGTGCCCCCCACTGGGGACCTGGTCTGCATCCCAAGCACGTGCCCTGACTGGGAACCAAATGAGCCACCCCTTGCTTTCCAGGCCGGCACTGAGTCCACTGAGCCACACCAGCCAGGCCCAGTGTTAAAAATTTTTAATTATAATATCTTAAAGCCCACTGTTCCAGGTCCTGGAGGTACCCCAGAAGCCCTGCTTCTACTCTGGGAAGCTCCTGGCGTCTTTGCGGTCTACCCGTGAAAAGGCTGATGTGAGCCACGGCTAGGAAAGTGCGGAACCTGCTCTGTTCTGTTTGGCCAGTGCGCATGCACACCACTGGTCAGATACTGTCATTTCACCCCAGCTTGTGTTTGAGCATGTAGTTGGTAGAGTCATTCTCTCCCTCAGTAATTTAGTTACAGAAGTCAACAATGAACCGATACAGGCTAGGAGACTCAGCCAAGACCATACCAGAGACCCAACCCGGCCTCCCAGCTTCCTGGACCACCTCCTCTGTCATTATCCCTTCTTATCCGCAGCCTCGTTAGATTGCATTTCTGGACACATATATTGGAAAGTAGGCAATTTTGTTCCACTGTAGAAGAATTTATTGAGTAGCCCTAGTATTGTGCTCGAGTATAAGAAATATTAGACAGTGCCTTGTCAGAAATTCTGTGTACACAGACACGGAGCAGTCAAACGGCAGTGCCAGCAGTATGTACCTTGTGCTCGACGACTGGTGCGTGAAGTCTGGGAGCTACGTGGAAGGATGGGTAGAATTCCTGGAAGACTGAGGCTTCATGCTACATCCTTTATCACATCTGTTGCTTAGCTTTTTAATTAGGGGCTACTGCTCTTTGTGACTAATGATTTCCTTCATAAATGCACAACGTCTGGGCTGTGTTTACTGCTGAGCACTCAGGTTGTTTCTGCTTATAATTTTGAATATAATAGAGTTTTCCCTTCCCACCCCGGATTTTTATCTCTGTATAATTTATCTTTCTTATGTGTTAATACTAATGAATGGAAAATAAAAAGAGAAGAACATTTTCATGGAACAGTAATGAACCCAGGCAGACGATTCTGAAATCTCTACCTTTGTGAGTGCCACGGCTGTTAACCTCATTCCGGCGCACTGATGGGCCCTCCGCTGCTGCTTCTGTTTGTTTTCTCTCCTCTCCATCTCCTGCCTTCTCGGAGCTTCTTCCTTGAACTCAGATTTTCATCACAAGAGATCTGTTTAATAAAAGATGGTGAAGCTCTACAAAGGTTGAAATTTCCTGTTACCAAACAAAGGGAATTTAAAAATACTATTTGAAATGTATGTAGGTGGTGCCCATCGAAGCTGGAGACTGGAAGAAAAGGTCATTTTGTGCTATCCACAAGTGTAGAAGAGGTTAGTGAAAGGTTACCCTCCTTCTGAAAGACAGTTTCTGTGCCATCAGATCAGAATAATAACATCTGAGTAATGTTAATGTTCCTTTGAGTGAGGATCATAATGTTATCAGAGATGGACTGTAGCTCAGATCACACAGCAAAAGGAAGTAGCTAAATTTGGAACTTACATGAACCCTTTTCAAAAATAGACCTATAGCTAAGAACACATATAAGAAGCAATATGCATATTTGTCTTCCTGAAAAAGCAATAAAATATGCTAAGTCCTTTTGAGTTATGTAGAGATGAATTTGGTTTGGTTTTATTCCATGACCCACGCTACATCACCTCTCATTTTAGTTTTTCACGGGAAGCTCACCAGAATTTAAGGGAAAGAGCATCTCTGGATATGTAATCTCTGGTAAAATCTTCATAGGCATGCATCTATTTGGGCGTCTTAGAAAAGGCTGTAATTAGGCTGTGGACTTTGCCCATTTGAAACACGACATCGAGGTGAGTGCAATATAATGAGATTTGGACTTCCTTGTGGAGGGAAAAACTTGCATTACTTAAAGTCAACATGCTTCTAGTTGGAAAACCATCGTAACTGTAAAATAATCATCAGTATCCCATAATTTAAGTAAGAGTTTAGAACAGCATTTCCTTAAGATATAAAACTGATAGTGCTCTATAGCAGGTTGGGAGGAATCATAGAAATTATTTTATAGTTTTTGGAACAGATTTCCAGAAGTTGAAATTCTCAAAAGAGTTGGTTCATTGAATGAAAAAAAAGGGCTAGGTGAGGCTAGTTCACCATCATTCCCTTTGGATCATGCCTGAGATACAAACTCAGAGTTGCTCCTGTTTACTGAGCCGCTCGTGTGTGCTTGTTCCTCTGCTGTTTTATGTGTAGTATTACATTTAAGCTTTATAAAAGGCTGTGGTGAGGGTATCGTTACCTCTATTTAGGACTCTCAGAGCAGCCCAAAGCAAGTAAATGGGAGCATGGTTGAAAGTCAGTGTTTGACTGCAGAGCCACAGGTCCTTAGCCACAGTGCCTTGTGCCTTGAGATAGTCATGACCCCTAACAACGCAGAAGGTGCAGAAACACTGGTCCCTAATGCGTGCTCTGGTCCCCCTGGTGGATTGCCGCTCCAAACACACACGTTTGAAGTTCAGCGTAACCACCGCTCTAGAGTATAAATTAAGGGGCCGGGGAGCAGAAAACATGGGAAGATCCTGTGTGTACATTATTTTTTAATGTATCCTGACCAAGAAGCTAAGAAAACTTCCACTGGTTGGAGTCACGTTCAGTGTAATTCCTTTCAATTCCTCTTATTCAGAGTGCACACAAAGAAGGTAGTTGTGGCTGCGGGGGAGGGCGGGGGGTGTAAAATCAGATTACTTCAGGGCCAGGCAGGCAAGCCGAAGCCAGCCAGGTTCTAGTCTTTGAGTGAGTTAGTCAGTCAGTCAGTTAGCTGGCTTTGGCATTATAAGACAGAATATTCTTCCCTTCCACGAAGAATGATGCTCTCTGCCATTACTATTGACAATAGTAAGGCATAGATGGTATCCTACTTGGCTATAGCCTCTTGTCCTCTTGGAATATGGGCATAGTGTTACTGGATCTTCCATTTATTGAGAGAAATAGGAAATTATTTGTTTAATGGGAGTTCTCTCAGTTTTAGGTGGTGATCCTGTTAAAAAGCTTGTTCGCACCAGACCAGTTAGGTCTGTAGACTGTCAGCCTACTTCTGGGCTTCTTAATCTCCCTATCCCATGTCTTTTTCCCACGCGTAGGTTGGTCCGAAGTCCTGGTTTCCCCGAGATGCTTGTGATTTACACCTGTTGTCCTAGTGTCTCTCTGGTTTAGCATTTGGTCGAGTTTTTATTTCTTAAGGAAGTATTCTTAATAGCTGCACCGAAAAACCGAGGATGGATTTGATAGACTTCCATCTTGTATTCCCAGATACTGCCCGTGCAGTTGAACAGATTTCTCACTTTAACACTTGATTAAATCTGAAAGATTTTCCAACTGTTTTCCAAATCCTTCCCAGATGCAGTGTAACTGCACCTCCCTTTCAAAGACAGCACATGGGCACTCGCACTAGTACAGAGTGAGCTTGGACAAGAGCGACAGGGACAGTCAGCTCCTTTTGGCCCCTAGAGTAGTAGAGAAGGCTGTGGTGCTGCCGGACCGTCTGTGCGCTGTTGTTACTAGCCAGTCACGCTGTGCCCTGGTCTGTGGGTTGTGAGGTCCACTAAGACACCAGGCCATCACTGAGCGGGATCAGCAGGAAGTGGTGTGAGGTGTGTGTGGAAAATCAGCACTGAGTAGTCTTGCTCACTGCCGTGCCTTTATCATTTGTTGTTTGGCACAAATCTGTTACTGTTTGTTTTACTGTTGGGGCATGCTTTTATTTTGCAATAAATCCCTGTAGCCATAGTAAGCTTTTTTAAACAAAAAAAGTGAAAATGCATGTTTAACAAAAATTAAACACTGAATTTTTCTTCCTCAAGAAAGTCGACAATAATGTGTAACTTGTACAAAGTTGTCGATATTTAACATCCACCATTGTGGCCATAGTAGTATCATCAACCACATAAAATTCAATGGTAAATGCTTTTGTTTCCTTAAAAATGTTAAAAATAAAAGTATTTTGTGATAATGCCATGAATATGGTTCTTGAGGGTGCATGGTGTCGTGATAAACACTTATTAAATTCAGGAGCTTACGGAGCAGACATGTGCTCGGAATTAGTTATGACTCACATGTGAGTCCTAATGGTGTCTAAACAAGCTGTGATAATCTACCAATCATGAGTTTTGTCTCTTAAAAGTATCTGTGAAAGAATAATACTATGAACTGATAGGAATAATATAGTTCCTATGAAAATACTTGAACTGAAATATTTACATATGTGCATTTGAAAAGTAATACAGTTAAGAACACCTTCTGGTTAGCAGATTTTGTTCTGGGCTTCACAGGTCTATTGCAGTCCCTAGAAGAGGGGATCTTTCTGAATTAAAAGTGTGAAGGTCCACAAAGAAGAACCCAACTGGAAATGTTAACTGTTTTAAATATATTAACCTAAAATGGTTAATACAATTTTCAAGAATATTGTAGGCATTTTAATGAAATAGTTAAGTATATAATATGTTCATATTAAAAAATACATAGTCTTCCAAAAACTGTTAGGGACAGGATATTAGGAATAGATATAGCTAAGAACATGGTTCAAGTTCATGAATGTACCAAGAAAAATTCTTCTCATTTTTTTGTATTTTATACAGATATGTGAAAGTTTTACTTTGGGGGGGAAGAATTTTATATTTGAGAATATTTTATAGTACCAATGTAATAAAACTGATATATGTTGTTCAGTAAATATTTCAAAGATATACAACATTAAATTTTAGTAATTTAATTTTAAAACTCAAACCATTTCCAAACTCCAAAATGTCACGTGTAACTAGGCCATCGTACACTCACTAGAAAGTTGAAGGTTTCTCAATACTGGTCCAAGTATCTTTCTATAACTGATCCTTATCTGTAATTTTTCTGACATTTGGGTCCTTTCTCAAAGTGACAAATTATATAACTTCCCCATTTTTTTTAAATTTATGAAAAACATGCCTAGTGAGATGTGGGTTGTCTTTATTTCCGTTCCCTTCTTGCTCCTCAGGTCCTAAAATGTTTCATTGCTCTTCTGGATAGGACAAATTGGCACCATTGCTATCCTTTCTTTTTACATTCTTAACCATTGGAGCCGTTTCTTGCTCTCTGAGTTAAAGGGATAATCGAG